>PVJD01012170.1:0-41370 GCA_004026545.1 Mormoops blainvillei
AATGTATTAACTTTATAGAGAGAGAAGACAGAGAGAAAAACATCAATTGGTTTTTCCATCTCTTCATGCATTCATTGGTTGATTCTTGTATGTGCCCCGACCAGAGATCAAACCCCCAACCTTGGTGCCCCAGGACAACGTTCCAACCAACTGAGTTACCCAGAAGCCTGGGTAACTTTTTTTTCCCAAACTATAAGTGAAAGTTTATTTAAAAAGTTACAGAGGTATAAGAAGTGAGTGGTAGAAAAATGGGCTCAGGAAACAAGTTAAAGAGGCCAAAAAAGGGCCTTTGGAGCTTAGGAGAAAGAAAGGTATAGGCCGTGCACCTGAGGCAGGGAGAGAAGGGGGAGGGGAAAGGCGTGGGTGTGCTCCAAGGAGGGAGAGCCAGCTGAGCCATATTATTCTGTTGTTTTTTTTAAATTTAAATACAGTTTTATTCATTTATTAAGCTCCAAGTTCATCAGAAGAAGCAAATAGAAACTGGAGCTTTAACTAAATGTAAAGAAAAAAAAATGCTCCAAGATTGAAATTGAATTGAAATGGACATTTCTGGCCACCAGGCAAGCTGTTAAGGAAAGGAAAAAATTGTTTCCCATCTCATCCTCTGATATAAATGTTAGCAAGCTTTGGATTATTTACTTCAGGATTTTTTCTTTTTCTTTCTTCGAATAGTAAGATTTTTATTTTATTTTTTTGCTAGCTATTGTTATTTATTAATTTAAAGGACTCAAAAAACATAACTGAATTTCTGCACATTGTAATTCTCGATACCACATTTCTCTTTTTCTTTTTTTAAAAAATGTTTTATTGTTATTCTATTACAGTTGTCCCAATTTTTCCCCCTTGGCCCTCCTCTGCCCAGCGTACTCCCTGCTGCCACAGTCAATCCCCAGACAGCATGGATGGAACTGTAGATTATTATTATGTTCAGTGAAATAAGCCAGATGGCAAAAGACAAACTCCATACGATCTCACTCACATGTGAAATCTAATGAACAAAATAAACTGATGAGCACAGTAGAACCAGAGGGATGGACTCATGCAACAGACAGACAGCTGTCAGAGGGGAGAGGGTATGGGATAATGGTGGAAAGAAGGGGAAGGGCCTAATCAAAGAACATGGATGAATGACCCACAGACACGGGCGACGGTGAGCCTGATTGTTCCTATTGGTTAGCTGCTGCCATCTCCGCAGTAGCCACGCCCACCTCAGCTTTGATGATGACTGAGTGTCCTCACTGCAGCCCCTGTATCCAGTGACCCCATTGTCTTTAAGTTTCCCAACCTATTGGCTACAGACCACCTCTAATTTCTGACTTACAGAAAAGAACAATTACAGAGCTATCTTCAAGGAGGCAGGGGCTTCCCTAGTAGATTTATTTCTGACAGTCATGTTGAAAGTTGTGTCCTCTAGATCGTGCCAGGCTGTGTCAGCATATCTTAAATGACAAATCCACTCTAACATTTCTTTCTTCCTAAACCTTCGAATCCCTTCCTCTCTGACAGACCAAAGCAGGTCTGTGTTTCAACTGCATTTAGTGTCGGATTCAGAATGACTGTTGAGCTTATGATTGTTTAAAGTTAAAGGAGGAATGAAGTGTTCCTCAGAGGAGAAAATGCTAAATGAGTTTATTACACGCACAACAGTATTGCAAGAAATGTTAAAGGGTTTTCCTTAAGAAGAAAGACTTAAAAAAAGGAACGTAGATATAGAGAAAAATATAACAATCAATATGTACCTATCAATAAGTATTTTAAAGAAAAATGGCTTAAATCCCCCAATCAGAAGACATAGGATAGAAGGATGGATAAAAAAAAAAAACAAGATGCATACAGACAAGTTCTGTCTAGAAAGTATCCAGCAGTATAATGAGAAAAACAGAGACAATTACTGTAGAAGGTACAAGATACAAGAAACATCGTCCATAGGACAATCACATCTCAGCCCCCTTCAAAGTAGGCACCTTGGGACCTCACGCAGTTCTCCCAATTGCCATCCACTGACCCAACGTATTTTCCTGAACCTCATTGATGGTCAGAAATCTCTTCCCTCTCAAACGAGATTTTAGTTTTGGGAAAAGCCAGAAGTCACAGGGCACCAAATCCGGGCTGTAGAGGGGCTGAGTCACATGGGTGATTTGATGTTTCGCCAAAACACTGCATGATATGTGATGCATGAGCGGGCATGTTGTCATGATGAAGTTGCCCATCACTAGTTGCCATAGCTGCAGCCTTCTGAATCATCCGAATAGTTTCTGCCTAGGAATGTTCAAGCTTAATGCAAATTTAGGTGCAGGTTCATTGCTTTACTCACTCACTCATTTTGAATGTGACGACCACACAGTACACACGCTCACTCAACGGCGCCTACAGCCCCCACTGACTAGTACAGTGAAGTCCTCCTTGTTCATGCATGCGCATTCCAGTCCCCTCTCCTCGACTACCTGGTTACATGGCTGTCACTCAAACTGTTTTCATTATATCAACACTGGCTGACCTTTTTCTGGACGGACCTTATATGCTGTCTATAAGAAACCCTTTTCAGAAAGACAGAGTCTCTAACTCTCTTCTACCCTAGAATTCCCTAATTATCTGATTTACTTTCCTTAATACTTAATGTCATCTGGGCTGCTTCATCTACAGATGTAGGTTAAACAAATAAATGACTTTAAGGAGTCAATACAGACCCCACACTGTCTCTCCTTATATCACCCTAGGAATGCTAAAACTCAAAACATTAGCAAACTATCCCTTTGATTCCTTTCCCCTCACAAGAGGTGGGTGATCTGAAATTAGTTCAACCCTGAAATTATTCAACAAAATCCCACCTATGGGTGTCAGTCCTATAAATAGCTCTAGGACCACGTTCATTCCTTCTCTCCCTCTGGACATTATAAGACCCTATTGCCAGTGTTTTTTCTCACTGTCCTTCTCACTCAGGGATTCCCCTTGTTTTGCTAATTCCTGAATGAGTAATAAAACTTTGATTTACTTGCAATCAATAGCTCCTATGTGAAGTCTTTTGGCATCTGATGCATTTTAATAGTAGGTAATAGCAGATCCACTTCTTGGGGCAGGATTTATGTTGGAGTTATTCAGAAAGAGCAGCCCTTACAGACTACTAAAGAAGTTTGGCATAATACCCAGTTAAGAAATGTGAATTTTATATTTATTCCCAGAGAACGGTTGAAATGCGGGAATAATACGAGCTTAAAACATGAAACTATATATTTTTTATTTTTTTTAAGTATTTTATTTTTTTAATGTCCAGTTCTAGTTGTCCCACTTTCCCCCCGTTGCCCTCCCCTGCCCTGCCCATGCCCTCTCCCACAGTCAGTCCCCCCACGGTTGTCCTTGCCCATGGAAACTATATATTTTAAAATTGAATTTACTATTTTTTCCTTTCACCTGTGAGGTAAATATTTTCTTCTCACTTAGGCGTTTATCCATCAGTTCCTTTGGTCTAAGCTGTACTGTTTTAAGTTACCATGTATGATGTCCTAGTAACAGAGAGTTTGAATGCAGTCTACCAAGGAAATACAGTTCAAGACACAACTTCTTAAGTTCCTTTTCCATTAGTTCCATTTGCTAAGAGTGGCATTTGTTGAATGTCATTCATTAGCTTTGCTTTTTTATTAGATTATAAATCTAAGTTATCAAATATTTCATTTCCTTAAATTTGTTTAAAGAATTTCCTAATAAAATACTAAAATTTTATCTTTCATAGAGCGGTAATCTTGACTACAAATTGTTAGTATGAAATCTGAAATTGTTCTGTTAGCCAAAATGATGTATTTAATACTTAAAAAAATAAAATTTTATAGATAGCATTATTATTATTTTTTTGTGATCTACTTTTCTTGTCTTTGGTCAACAGTTTGGATTTAGTATAAGATAATAACAACAAAAAAGGAAAAACATTCTCTTTTAAAAAACATTTACTTATTCTACTCTTTGTTCTTATTCCCTTACTCTTTCCCCAACACTTTTCCTGAAAAATCTGCCTAATTTATATATTTATAAATTTATATTTATATTTCCTGTTATTTCCTTTAGACATTTTCCATTTTATACTATAATATTTTGTGAAGCTATTCATGAAATAATCTGGTATTTGTAGCTATTGGGATCTTTCATAGTTGTATCTTCTGTTCATTTTTTACTATATAAGAATTTTAAAACCCAAGTTACATTTCCTTCTGGAATTGCTGAGTAATAGCCAAGCAAAATCCAAACACCACAATTCTGGAATGTCATTTCACACTGTTTACAGTATAGAAAACATTAAAGGTAAGAATATTTAAATTATTGTTTTATGTGTAGTTTTGCCTTACTCCTACTACATCTTTGAAAATATTACCTTTTCATTATTTTCCCCTCTTTTTTTAATTTTCCTTTTCTTATAGTCTGTACTTATTTTAAAGCATTACATAGTTAAGTACAAATAATGACATGACATTTGCTTGGTGAGGTTTAAATTTATTTTGTTGTAATTTTTATTGTCATCATTTGCTCCATTGTTTATGCTTTTCATTGTTTGGAACGTTCGTTTCCGCAAGCAGGAATTTTCTCTTACACACTGAGTGCTAGTAGTTACTTTTGGGGCAGTATCTTCAACTTGGCGGGACTGCAGATTATGGATGGCTTCACTGGTCTTGGCGCGGAGAGACTCGGGGTATTTGAGCATATGAAGAATTTCAGCATCACCCACCTCCAACAGTATGCCAGGGATTTCTCCAGTGAGAGCTGGGTGAATGCATTGAACCAGAGGAAATAGCTTTTCACCCAAGAGCTTCTTCTGAGTAATAGCTGATGCCAACACATATATATTTGACAAATGACCTTGCGTATAAACAGGGGCAGGCTTCGGGATGAATTCGGGCCCTCCTGCCTTAAGCTGGAGACGGTTGCCAACACCAGTAACGCCTGAAACATTTTTGAACCTTTGATTTGCGTGTAGTCCTGCAGCAGAAGTTTGAGGGCGAAAAGCCATGGTCTTAGCTGATATATTGGTAATCTGACAGGTCGGCTTGGTTTTTGGAACCTTTGGTGATCTGAAGGTGCTGGATGATGGCCCAGGATCTGCTGCTGATGAGTGGTTAGCATAACATATATTCTGAAATGGATGAGGCCTGGCCCTCACCGCAGGCCTGCAAAGACGTGCACCTCTACGCTGAGGCTGAGGAAGAATCGGCAGGAAGTTACTTGATGCTGTTGCTACCTTGTGGCTGTTGAGTCTATTGTCATCTCTGTCTCTCGCAGCCGCTCTGTCCAAATAGTTCTTGGTGAGAAGAGCTCGGCGCTCCTTCTCACTTTGTGCAATAGCCACATAGAGTGGCTTGGTGATTACGATCTTGCCGTTCATTTCCTTGATGGCTTTATTAGCTTCCTCAGGAGATGTATAGCAAACGATGCCAAAGCCTTTGCTTTGGCCTGCCCCCATCATGACCGTGGTGCTAGTGATTGTCCCAAAGGGAGAGAATTCTCTTCTCAGCCGTATTTCATCAAAACCAACTTCAAGATTTTTCACATAAAGATTAGCGCCCTTACACCAAGTGAGTTCACCCTGTTTTATTTGCTCAGATTGATGTTTGAATTCTGATTGTCTCTCTGCTTTGTTCCGTGCCATACCAACACAAACTTGATTTCCATTAAGGAATTTCCCATTCATTTCTTTGATGGCTCTCTGAGCATCTTCAAAATTCTCAAAAGTCACAAATCCAAAGCTTTTGGATGTGTCACTGTCGTCAGTCATAACTCTCACAGTTAATACAGTGCCAAACTTATGGAAAACCTCTTTAAGACATTCATCATCTACATCATCACCTAAATTCTTGATGTAAAGATCAGTAAACCTCTTCGCTTGAGCTCTGAGTTCTGTTTCCCTTTCCTTTCGAGTTTTGAACTGCTCAATAAACACTTGGTGGTCTTTCAGCCAAGTCCCATTCATCTTAGCAATGGCTCTCCTAGCAGCTCCTGATTTCTCAAAATGCACAAATCCGAAAACCCTCGATCCATTTTCATTGGTTCCTACTTTACAAGAATTTTTCCAAAGATAGAAAATGTATCATAAAGGGACTTATTATGAATAGATGGGGCAAGATTTTTGATGAATATATTCCCTGCTCCACTTTTGCGAAGTAATGGGTCACGTCGGGTCTGCATAATACGCATGGCCTTACCATTGATAACAACCGAATTCAGAGCGTCAAAACTCGCTCGGCATCTCCGGGCAGCAGGTACTTTACATATGCGTAGCCCAGGGAGCGGTGGGTGACCACGTCCCGGCCGTCGCGAATGTGCAGGACAGGGCCAATGGCGCTGAATTTCTCATAGAGCATTGCCTCGTTCACTTCCGGGTGCAGGTCTCCTATGTAGAGTGAGGACACGTCAAAACGGGGAACCCAAGCACTCATCATGAGTTAGATGTGAAGTAAGATCCTGGAGTGAGGTCTCGAGCGGGCCCCAGGGCCGGCCCTCTCTCAGAGGGAGACAGGCAATCAGAGGGTACCAGGAGGCCAGGAGCTGTCTGCGCAGCCGCCACCACTGTCGCACAGGGAGCACAGCCGGAACGCAGCTCACGGAAGCGGAGACTGGGGCGGCGGGCTGCAGCGAGTCGGAAACATTGCCCATAGGTACAGATGGGGCCTGGCTAATTGTGACGTAGTTTGTGCTTGTGTGCAGTCAGGTGGTGCACAGGTGTCGGGCGCCCTTTGATGGCGTGGCTGGTCCAGGTGCTCCAAGCCGAAGGCCTTTACCAGGACTGTTTGAAGGCAGGGCAAAGCAGGTGCTTCAAAGACTTTTTAAAAAAAATTTTCCTGACTTGCTTACTTTTTCTAATCCCTAATTCCCCGTCCCCCTCCTTTGCTTCTCTCCTTCCTTCTCCTTTCTCAGTTCCCCTCTTCCCCTTTTCCAGGGCGCATCTGAGGGGGGAGGGGCATTGTTCACAAAATTCTCAGTGTGGACTCACTGCTCTGACAACATGGAGTTGCCTAGGTTTTAATTTTTAAAAAAACTTAAAAATCTGTGTGTTTAACTGTAATCCAGTGAAATGCAGAGTTTCTTCATTTTCTGTGACAGCATCCAGTTTTGTTAGTCGTGATATTGCTTATCTTTGGTATTAAAATTTTACTTCGGAATAAATTCCAGAAGCTTAAACATGAGGTTTTCTTCAAATCTGAGTTAGGATGATATTCATGGCTAATAAAACTTTTTAAGAATTGAAATACCAGAAAATAAAAAAGAATTAAAATATTGGTAGGAAAATGTCATGTTTAGAGAAAAATAAAAGAACATCCTCTTATTGGTCTCCCTTAAATTGACTGATGAAAATTTACTGATTCACTATTACTTTTCTTCTTATAAACATTAGTACGAGAGAATTAAGTGGCATTAAAGAGAACTGAGATGAATGAAATTCTCCAAACTACTCACTGTTTATCTTATTTGAGCAATTTCTATACCACAAGTGTCAATGGGTAACGGACCTTGGATCCCAGTCTAGGAAATCAACAATAATTCACCGATTCCATCATGATCCCCTAAAGTATAAAAAAGAATTATGTTCTCTTCTAGTGCTTCTGAAAAGAATCTCCATGTGACAAAACAGGAATTTTCTTGTCACTATACAGTTCTTCCTGTGGTTTACTTTGTCTTATTCTAAAAGGTTTATGTAAGATAGTATCTGCAAATTGTCTGGGGGGAAGAGCAGTAAACTAAAGCAAGCATGAACTGAGTGACTTGATTGTATTAATGTGTTTAATCCACACGCCGACTGTATGGAGTTGGTTCTGTCATTGCTATGTCCCTCATAAAGAAACTGAGATACAGGAATGGTAAGTAATCTGACTGCAGTGGAGAGCCAGGAAGTGTCAAACCTAGAGTTTTGAATCCAGGCAGTCTGGTGCTCATGCCATCCTGTAACGGGGAGAAAGTGAAACCAGGGGTCTTTATGATTTCGATTAAGTGTAATTCTAAATCCTAGTTCTAGAGATTATATTTTTCTTTATATATCTAGAACCCTCAGAGACAGCCTTTCCTCTGGATAATCAGCCGCCCCTGAGGCAGCAGGAGACAGTACCTGGGACTTGAGAGTCACAAGATATCTTGAGCTAAGTTTTTCTAGCTTCTGAGCCCTGTAAAGTGCAACTACCTTCTGGTTGCTTTTCACGAGACCAGAGGAATGCAAGAAAAGACCTCAGAACTGTTCTCAAGAACCAAAGGAATAACTTCACACCCTTACCTCACCTCCAACGAGTCTGCCCCCGGCACCACCCCTCACCCGCTCACCCGTGGTGTCTTGTGACTTTTGTCCTATATAACCTGTAACCTGCATGCCTTCAGACGTCGGGTCACGAGAGCATAAACCCGTTGCCGCGGTATCGGCCAACTCAATATTAAACTTTTTTTTCTTTCTATTCGGCAAACTCCTGCTTGTGCATTTCTCTGGGCTAATGCATGCAGGCAGGCAGACTCAACAAGCAAATATCTGGGCCCCGGTAACAAAAGTTTTGCTTTTCTCTATATATGACCTGTCACTATAGATTTCAAATTATTTCAACATAATTTTTTGTTGAAATAATGTTTTTTTTTTTGTTTAGTTTTTTATAATTCTATCCTGGACTTGAAACAATAGCACCACAGATACTGAAAGAAATCTCAGGTTCTAAGGTAATGTCGTGGTTTTTAACTTTACTAATATACTTGGCACCGTCTAAAACTTTGGGACTGTCTTCAAATATATCTATTGTACACAGTGAGCAGATTATTCACACTTAAATTCTAGGACATTTATTAGCATCAGATATTTCCTGATCCATTGTACAGCTTCTGGGCTTTGAAAGAGTTTTCAAACCCCAAACCCAATAAATGCATGTGGCAAGATGCTGTCCCTTTTGCATTTAAGTCAAGCATGTTCTGAGACTTGGTATATTTTAATATTTCTATTTAGCTTTATTGTCTTTTAAAATTATATTGTCTAAAATGAAACAACACTTAAAAAAATCTACTTCATCGTATTTCGCAATAAGCTCTCATTCTTGGTCCTTTTCTATGTTAAGATAGTACGTTAATTTATAGTTTATTCTGTAATTATCCATGAAACTATATTATCAATAAGATTTAGCAGTATAGTGAGGAATAAACTCTCACCTAGCAGGATCGTTTCAACTTTCATTAAAAGTTATATAAATGTTGGTGGAGGTAGCTAGATATTAATGAAGGAAGGAAGCAAAGGAAATCAGACGCTATTAAGCATAATCAACTAGGGAGCAGGAGCCTGCCTGCTTCACCAGGAAGTTACAGCTTCACACGCTCCCCAGGGAACCAAATATCTGTTCTTTGCAGATCGCTGGGGGAAGGGCTAGAATGAGAGAGTGAGAAGTGAGCACATGCGCAATAGGAGCCAAGATGGCGACTGTACAGGCCTGTCAGTCTAGCCTGGAAAAAAGGATTGATTGGATAGAAGACATAACCCTGGAAGATCTAGGAAACATATTTGTTAGGGGGTGGACCCATGAGAAACCCGTAAAAGCTTGAGAAGTGATTGGTTATTTTGAAAAACCTCTTGGTTTGTCCCAAATCCAAGATAGTACAATGCCAGCTAACAAAGAGCTTTCTCTCCTTCTCACCAGGTAGCGTGCACTTGCCCTGTTTGTTGATGCCTTCTGTGCCTACCAGCCATGTGGGACTCGCAGCCACCTGTGGCCCCAGTGGCCACACAGACTTTGAATGCAAGCCCCAGCCAATGTGCAAGCTAAGCTAGCCCATGGTGAGAAGGGCTGGACTGGAGTCGCCTTGGCATGGTCCAAAATACCTGGACACTGGCCCTATTTCTGAACCTGAAGAAGGCAAGATTGGACTTTTTTTCATGGTAAGACTGATGGATTTTGGGAATCCAGGAGGAGAACTTTGATTTTGCATCTGGCGCCGCAGATAAATCTTATCACCGCACCTCATCTTCCCTTGTGGGTCGCCTGCAATGCTTTCCTTGTGACACCACAAGAACCCGACTTCCGCCAACAACATAAACACTTGCGTGAGTAATAGTAGTGGCACTATTGTCACGTAGCAGGGAAATTAAGTTAGTGACCTCCACCATATGATGCCATTCCCACCACTAGACATTGACCACTGCTTCAGAGTGCAGTGAGCAAAAATACATCGCAAAATTTAATATGTTGAGGTACATTGACTTTATTGTGTCAGTTTGTTAAAGTGCCAAGTAATGATTTTACAAATAATTAGACTTTAATAGGCAGAAACAAATTGATGTCCTTTTTGCTTTTATGATGCAAGTAATGATAGATGTTCACACAAGCTGTTGTTTTTTTAGGTATACAACATCTCTTACTATCCTAAAGAAAATGAAATATTACATGTCAGTAACTGATCAGTGACTGTATAAAATACATTAGTGGCTTTTCTTCTTTTAGCTACTTGTAATCAAAGCTCATTCATCATGGCTTAGAAAGATTGAATGTTTTCAGGCCATTCTTACTGGAAAATGGCAGTTAACCTTTAAAGTCAAAAGTACAAGACAATAGTTTCAGGTCAGTAAAATTGTTTTTATAATAGTAGAGATTTATATATGCTTGGGTTCCTCATCCTCCTATCTTCTAAATGTTTCTTAAAAACGAATTTGGAAAAAATATATATTTTAAATATCAAGTTCTTTACCTATGCATTTTTATATCATGATCTAATGAGACATAACTCTTCTTTGGATTTTTGTTTAGTTTTTTTATAATTCTATCCTGGGCTACTCTATACTCTAGCCATCAATTTTTATATATTGCAAACAAATATCTATAAAAGGGTTGAAATTAATGACATTCCACCCCTGACGCTTAAGTTCTGAATGGGGACAAAGTTTGCCACCCCAAAATAGGCTTTGGGGGGATATTGATTAATATAGGCTGGTTCATTTTAAGACTCTGCAGACAGAAGAGGTCTGAAAGCCAAGTAGAATTTGCCCTTTTTAAAGGGCGTTTGCACTGGTAAGTGAAGTCTCCATTTGTAAGGGTATTTCCCTCACTGCCAGGTCTATATTCATGATCAATGAAGAAAGTTGGGATCTAAGTCTGCATAATAATCTTATCCCTGTTCTTCGCTTTTCCTGGTAAGTCTCATAGCTGACTCCCTATTCCCAATGCCTTCTTTCCTCTTCAGCTGAAGGTGCTATTTAGGGTGAGTTACTCAGCTTTGCTGCCTTTGTCCTAAAGCGTACAGGGGGTAGACATGTTCTTAAGCTTTAATTCGTTTTTCTCCTGTTAATCTGTCTTATATCAATTTGATTGTTAGACCAGTCAGAAGGATCTTGAAGAATAAAAAAGGAAAAAAAAATTTCCTCCCTGACAGTCCCAAATAGAAGAAAATAATCGAATAACCAGCTCTCAAATATTTAGATTGAGAAAGATCAGTTAATGGTTTTAAACAGGAAAAAAAAACACCCCTAATTGCTGAAATACGTTTATACTTTTTATAGCTAAACATATAAAACCTAATATACTTTTTTGGGAATATGAAGACTATTTGTAAAGAGTTTTAGACTATGATAACAAATAATAATACTTTTATTACTTATAATATCTGGGCCCTTGGTTGACAATGGGAAGTCCATCTCAGCAGATAAGTTCCTACATCAAATGTATCTTTCTTCCTGGAGATATTTTTTCCCCTTCTGATTGAAAACTGTTAGCAAACAAGCTTGACAGTTATTAGTTTTGTTTGTCTTAGGTGAGTTTCCTCTCATTTCATGGTCAGAGTGGTTTGGCTACCTGGTCTGGAATCATCTAGATTCTTAGTGTGACTCTCGTGGTTGGGCTGTAGCCAACTGAGCATCTAGGGCCATCGACCTCTAAGGGGGTTTTCAGGTACCCATTAAACCTGGAAGGTTTTTGAGGTAGATTTTGACATGAGGAGTTGAATTAGCAAGGCTTCATTTAGCAAAACCTCTCAAAGTGTCCAGTAAATGGCTGGTATAAACAATATAAAGGAGTGGAAAAGTAGGTAGAGGCATTATTTCTGCAAAGATTGTGTAAGACAAGAGCGATTGGCAAAGACAATCCACCTTTATGAACCTGCTGGCGGTGGTGAGAACGGCACCACATGTCAGACTGGTGGCATCAGACTGGACGGTTCAGTCACCTCAGTACTTGAGTTCTAGCTGGGAAAGAATTGAGAGCCACGACTCAAACTGTAAGAGAAAGTATATTTAGAAAGTCACAGAGGCAGAAGTGAGCCATAGAAAAATGGGCTAAAGAGACAAGTTACAGAGGGAAAAGAAGGGCCCTTGGAGCTTAGCAGAGAGGCGGGTAAAGGTGTGTCCTTTCAGAGTCCTGCTCTCTCCACGCGGTCGGCGCCAGGGAAGGGGGTCATTACTCAGTGCACCTCATCCTGATGTCAGCTGTGGGGTCACTTCTCGGGTTTTGCCGCTTTTCTGGGACTAAAGCTGAAACACAACTGAGGGCTAGATGCATTTGGTGCAGGGCAGGACCTCGTTGTCCTGGGGACTTGATGCTTAAGGGCTATTCTTCAGCCCCTTGATCCTTCTCCAAGGGGGTCTAACCCAAAGGACCAGCAAGACGCAGAGGAAAAAAGGTTGGGGGAGGGTCCGAGCCGCATGACCAGCGATATGAAAAGTCAGAGGTCTACACTATATGACCAGTGAAATATTAGGGGAGGAAAGGTTACCCTGGGGGCAAGGTCCTTCTTGTCCCAGTTTTACCCATTGCTAGGCACCCAGGGCTTTCTCCCCTGGTGACCTTCTGTACCTGGCACATGGTCCTTGCTCTGCTCACGTCTGTCTAACTGCCGACCACATGCCTAGTTAGCATACATCTATTTAGATATATGTTCAAACAATTCATGTGTAGCAGGAAAACCATTCAAACCGTTTTAAATGAAAGGATGTAGTGACTTGATGTCTCATTTCTGTTCTTTACACAACCACCTCTCTTGTCTTTATAGGGGACTTTAAGTACCGACATATAGAACATCAACAACTTGAGAATGAATTACTTTAAACAAATCAGAACAATGGCGATGTTACAGCAAAATTGGACTTTGGTACTTTTAAGATTTTATTTATTTACTTTTAGAGAGAGAGTAAGGGAGGGAGAAAGAGAGGGAGAGAGACATCGATGTGCGAGAGAAACATTGCTTGGTTGCCCCTTGCACACCCCCTACTGGGGACGTGGCCCACAACCCAGACATGTGCCCTGACTGGGGAATCGAACCTACGACTTTTTGGTTCACAGGCTGGCACTCAATCCACTGAGCCACACCAGCCAGGGTAGAATTTTTTTTTTTTTAATTTACTATGTGGTTGTAAACTGCTTGGCCATTTATCTCCCTCACTTTACCTATTCCACTTTTCCTGGCTGACCAGCCTGTATCAGTGAGTGAAACAATTTGCAATCCAGAATTTAAATAGCCCTGAGCCCAGTTGGGAGCCCGCTGAAAACATCAGAAAATTTAAAGCTGAAGCAGCTAATGGTACTCGTGGCCAAAGTGGAATGTGCCTTAAGAGATTTTGTGAGTTTAAAAAGTGTGATTGTTTCTAATTCTACCTGGAAGAGATATTTAACCAGATATAGCAAGGGATATTACAGCACAAACTTCTCCTTGGACAGCAAGCAAATAATCTAAAGAAACTCTATTGTTTGAGGACTGTTTGAGACAGAGGGTATAAAGACCTTTGTTGAGCTTTGATGGCTCTTGTGGCTGAGCGGGCTGTTCTGTTAACTGTTCTGTTAGATTCTGCATCATTATATTTGATTGAGCAGTGCCAAGGCCGGTCCGTATGCGCACGGTTCTAGGGAAGGGGTTTCTTTTGTATTAATCTCAAAATTTGACCTGACATTATCTTGAAATGATCAAGAATCAGCTATATCAGAGAAGAGTTGAAAGGACTGGGACTGATAGAATTCAGGAGCTAAAAAAATATAAAGCATAAATCTTATATGCTTTTTAATGATGGCATTAAGAATTATGCAACTGGGTTGCATAATTTTATGCAACTGGGTTTATTTGCTGTATCTGTAAACTAGAGTTAGAATTTAAAAAGTACCACTTACATCCATAGAAGCAATAGAATAACACTAAACTTAGAAGGGGATATAATAATCTGCTTAACATGCAAATAGCTGTTTGTGAAATTGTAATGGTTAATAAAACAAAATTCTTATGAACACAGTACTAATGTGTAGTGAACTACAGCAATTAAGCATTTTAAATTTTTAAGGGTAAAGACCCAATATCTGTAACTTTCTAAACATTTATCTCAGTGTTAACATGGTTTTACCTAAATGTTATCCTGTTAAAAGATAGATTTTAAATGCTCCTCACCCTGCCTGGTGTGGCTCAGAGGATTCAGTGCCGTTCTGTGAACCAAAGGGTCGCTGGTTCGATTCCCACTCAGGGCAGGTGCCTGGGTTGTGGGCCAGGTCCCCAGTAGGGGGTGCTCGAGAGGCAACCACACATTGATGTTCCTCTTTTTCTCCCTTCCTCCCCCCCTCTCTAAAAATAAGTAAATGAAATCTTAAAAAAAAAAAGAAAAAAATAAATAAATGCTTCTCCACCTTCAATACAACATCATACCTTAAGAGGTAAAATGGGAACAATTTAATTTCTTTACCATTTTTGCCCATTCTCACGAATCTGTTATAGCATTATAATAGTTTCTAGGCTAAGATAGGTGCTTTAAAGAATCTGCTGAATTGAATTCTTAGGTTCTGAATATTGCTGGTATTGTGTAAACAGCCTATGTGCCAGAAAGCCATATCTCTGGTCGCAATACATTCCTGGATCAATAATTGAGAAATTAAAACCAGGTGCCAATGAAGACAGACTCTTCCCTAATTGTCAGATAACAGTTTGACCTTTTATATCAAATTAAAATTTCCTAGTGAATAAGACCATGTGTCATTATTTTCCTTTATCATTTATAGCACATACTAAAGTGTTTTGGGTGTGAATGTCATTTGGTAGATGGTACCTGCAAGAAGGTTTTTATTTGTTTGTTTTGTTTTTATCTTTCAAGGGGAAGCTCCAGTTTATCACATGGCACATTTTAACTTGAATAATATTGACAGAGAGAGATGTGATCAGATCATTGGGGAGGAGGATGGAGGACCTCGGGAGGGAGTTACCCAAGGCAATGGTAAGCATTCTAGGACTAGGACGGGTTGTCTGAGAAACTGGACGCCTCCAGCATGCATGGAATTATGGACCAGGAGATTTAAAATAAAAGGAAGACAGAGACAGGCTCTCAGACTCTCTTGCCCCAGGATGCCTGCACGATGGTGGTGCAGCCGCCTGTGTTTCCCAAAGGATGGGATTTTAAACGGGAGAAGAAACTCCAGGCACAGCCTAGGGTGGGGCTGGCCTGGCAGAGCGGGCAGGGCCGTTCTTCTTCGGGAGTTCTACAGGGGACGGATTCTGAGGCAGAAGCCTGCCATCCTTCCAGCATTGTGTAGCTTTTGTAATTTATGCTGATTTAGTTTGTAAATTAACCCTATAGAAACAAGATAATTAAAAACTAACAGGGGGAGTGATAGGGGAAGTCAGGAGTTAAAGAGCTTAGTCTTAATTGATAAGACTAAGTGAATAATGCGTGTGGAAAGCGGTTATTCCAAAGTTGTGTAGGTTTTAAATAAGGACTCCTTTCCTTTATCACCAAACCTTTGCCTCCAGAATTTTGCCTGGAGGGCGGCCCCAGGCAGCAGGACCCCATTTGCTGTTCAGTGACAATATAACTTACATAGCCATTAACATCTAAAATTATGAAATTATTTAAAAAATATTTTTACTAGTAGGTTTTTAACATATTAGACTTATTCTTTCTGACACCACTTACAATGCATTTCAATTTTAAACATTGGCGTGAGTTACAGGTAACTCACGAGGCCAGTATTCTTCAAAATACTGAACTCAATTGAATGTAAATATCCCTGAGAGTGAAGTAAGAAAAGTAAAAACCTTAAGCTGGCAGACTGACTACTGTTGAGATATTACACCTATCCGAAGGAAATTTTCATATATTTGAAATTACCCCTTTTCTTTTCAGTTTAAGGTATTGGGAAAAAGACAATACACATTCTAAAAATTTTATAGATTTCATACAACAATGTTTTTCAGGCAATTTTACCTTACCACATTGCTCTATATCACCTCAATTGAAATACAAGTACTTCCATTTGAGTAACTGGTCAAATATCAATATATGAGGGAGGACCCCCAAAACTCCAGAATTTATTTATAAAAAATTGTGTGTTTATTCTCACACGTTTAAACTTCAGTCACCTTCAAAGAAACCAAGGGAAATGCTTTTGTGTCCAAAACAGATCCTATTGAAACCGAACAAGTTGGGTTCGGATGCCCATGGTGGTGAAAACCAGACTCAAGAGACAGAATTTGGTGTGTAAGGAAAGAGGTTTATTCAGGTACCAATCTGGGAGAATGGTGGGCTCCGTTCTCAAGACTACCCACCCCCCCAACTTTCTGTTCAAGCTGGAGGTTCTTATAGGGACAGGGAGGGGAAGGTTTTTGTTCTCTATCCAATTACTCTGCTACCTTTTGGCATGCTCTGGCCCTATCCATTCATCTTTCTATCTTTTAGCATGCTCAGTGTAAGAACCTCCCCCTGTGTCATCTTGGCCAATGGGGGAGGTTTCTGGTGCTCCCCGTTTACCATATGAGGGTGGGGGAAGAGGGGGCTGCAAGACCTGCCAGCAGGAAGTCTGGAGATGCCACAACCCTCAGCCCACCTCTTGATGCTGGACACACAGTGACCGTGCACCTCTGGGATCCCTGGGTCCCCGGCCCAGCCACATCCTCTGTGCAGCCCCCATGTAGCCCGCCTCTCCTACTGTCTGTGGTAACACTTCTACAAGGGAAATACAAGCGTAAGTCGTTTACAATAACTCAAGAGAGTCTCCTTAATAAGAAAGATTTGCACACTCCCTAACCAGTTTTAGAAGTTTTCTGATAATATAATGATTTCAAAAGAAGACAGTCGGTGTTTACCAAACGGAATAATTGTAGGCTAAGCAATGCCAAGAAAAGGGCTTGAGACCAAGGCAGGTTATAAAATTCAGAAAGTTTTACCTGTGAAGTTTTGGCTATCTCTTATTTTAGATTACAATGCACAATGGAAATGTTGTAATTGCAGCCACATTTTGCATACCTGGCTTAGACTTCGTCTTGTGAAATAGGTTCCCCAATTACTATGGAGCTTTTTTAAGCAGGGAAAATCCTTTCTCAGAATATGTTAGTAACTACTGCAGCTGTAGCGCTTCAAAATGAGAATGCTTTTGCACAATAAGAATACATACAAATCGCCCTGGCTGGTGTAGGTCAGTGGATTGGGCATCGGCCTGAGGAACAAAGGGTCGCCTGTTGGATTCCCAGTCAGGGCACACGCCTGGGTTGTGGGCCGGATCCCCAGTAGGGGGCGTGTGAGAGGCAACCACACACTGATGTTTCTTCTCTTTCTTTCTCCCTCCCTTCCCCTCTGTCTAAAAATAAAATTAATAAAATTTTTTGAAAAAAGAAAGAATACATACAAATCATCACTAGTATATTTTTATCCTTGAAAAGGGATAAATTTAGATGAATAAAATTAATGAAATCTACTTTGAGAATCTCAAATAGACCTAATTACTTTTACTTCCTTTTTCTGTAAAGAGAGATTCCCTTCTTTTAGTCATGCATTTAATTTTGGTAATAATTAAGCATTTCACAAGAAATTACAGAAAGTTACATGGTTAAAAGGAAAATTTAGCTCTTTTAATATCACGAAGGTTTGGTTTATCCGAGCAATTGAAGACCTGATGAAACAGAGCACAAGAAATATTTATAATAAAATACAAAATCTTTACTTTTCCTTTATAGTTTCATATTATGAACATAGCAATAGTTCTTCTAATAGAGAAAGAACCAAACTCTTTTACTTTTAATATTTAAATTTACTTAATTAAATTAATTTTATTTTTATTTGGCTTGTCCACACATAAAATTCTTTTCTCTAGTTGCTCTGCACAAACTATCTACAACTTTTCTTGTCTCTCTTAATTTGTCTCTTCTTACTCATCTAGACATAACTAATTTATTTTTGGACAATCCTCTTTCATTTCCTCACAAATGAATTTACATATGTTATAACGTTCTTTTACTGAAAATGCATCTTTTTTCCTTCCTTGTTAATCAGACTTCTTAACTCTTAGAAACCTTAATTTCTGATGGTAGCTAAAAAGTAAACAGTTAACTTTCTTTAGATTGGCAAATTAATGAATACTTTTTTTTTACTGGCAAGTATATTTTAGCATCTTTAGAAGCATATTTTTTGTCAACACGACAGAAAAAAATTTTATTAACAGGTCCAAATTAATTTTTTTAGTTTCTCTGTAATAGAAGTCAAAAGTAGATCAAAAGACTAATTGAACAATTAATGTTTCAATATATTTTTTTTGAAAATGAGTTACTCAATGAATTTAACATGACTCATCATTTTACTTGGTATAACTTTAAGGTTTCAAGTTACCGAAATATTTTGGAAATTATTTTTAAGTGCATATGTCATATCTGTAACATACATGCATAGAAATATATAACCATACAGATGGATATCTTGTAGCTTTATTTTTATGCTAGCTTTTTTATCCCAGGTAAAATATTATAATGCTCAAAAGAAAAACTGAATCCAAATTATATTTCTGGCAGATGCATTCAAGTTAGGTTTTGCTCAGATAACCAATGTTTTGCATGCTGTAAGAAGTCACTTAAAGTCATTTTTTAAATCAATTTATAAGCAATCAAAGAATTTATGCCATTGTCTCTGAGTGGTTTCAAATATTCGCTTTTAAGGGTATGCTTTAAGGTGGTTATCGACAAATACCAACAAAATAAATAGAAAGCAAAATAAATTTGGAAAGCTGAGAATACAAGGAGAAGAGCCTGAAAAAGCTTGATTTTCAAGGGACAGATTTTCCTGGAGTAAGATTGCTGCTACCACATGTCTGAACAAGACAGTTGCCACATGTCTGAAGACAAAAAAGATAGTAGTGGGCGAGAAAAAACTTCAGAAGCCATAAAGTTTTCAATTACTCATTCACCTTGGTTACTTGGGAGTTCCGAATGTGTTTGGAAGTTTCAAGGTACCATTTAAAATGTTGTTGGAATATTATTCAGTTGGTTTTATTTTAGATGCAGTTTTTTTTGTAATTTAGTTTTGAGAAAAGTAAGTCTGGGAGAGAGAAATTACCCTATGGTGACCATTTTAGCTATAAATTATTTCAGGTAATTTTTTCCCCACCCAAAGACCAGTCAGTGCTTGTCTGGTCCCCAGGCATTGGCACAAATATCTCAGTTGACATTAGGTTGACCTTGCAGCAGGATATAAAGCACATAACATTATCTAGTTGACAAGACCAACAGAATTGACACTGGGTTAGTGCTACAGGCCATGTTTCATCCATAATCTCGCAGGGTCTACTTGAGATGGATAATAGCCTCACTTTATAAACGAGATTGCTGAGGTACAGACATTGGTAACATATCCATTTTTTCACAGCTCTTCAATAGAAGAACTTCAATTTGGGGTTTTCTGACACAAGAATGTTGTGACCAACAAGATAGTCTTCTGGAAAAATACTTGCTTTATTGTATTACTGTTTTAGTCCATGCTATAAGCAATTCCACATGGAAAAAAATATTAAATTTATGACAAAACTCTGTACATTAATTTTTGTTTCTCAGCAAATCAAAACCAAAAGCTAACTTAGTAATCCAACAAGTCTTTTTTCACTCTGGCCTTTTAATCTCCCAAACAGTAAGTAGAAGGGATGAAAAGAGATACTTTTCCTAAAGAAAAGTCCCTTGTCATGTTTGGTCTCCTCAACTAAGAAGCTTGTCACTCAACTTTGTTGTCAGAACTGATTGCCAATAAACTGCATAAGCAGTAATATGATTCATAAATGAAGTGTTTACTTTAATGCAGTCTTACCTGTAGCTATAGCGCCAGAATTCATGGTTCCATAGTTAAATAGCTGTCAGAATTTCCATTACAGAACTTATTTTCTGAGGACTGTAAATATAAAAAGGGTGAGTGTCGTGGAACTTGGTGTCCATAAACTAATTCAGGGAGCAGCTGAGATTCAGGGTACCAGTTACCCTTTCTTAGCATCAAAACTTAGCATCTAATGCAAAGCAGAGGGAGATTCGTAAAAAAATATCAGTGATGTAAAAAGAATGGGTAACTTTGTCTTCACTCCGAAATAGGGTAAGGCAGTGGTCTGTAATGAGGAAATGGATGGTATAGCCAACAGATTGTAATTTCTGGAAGAGAAAAACTCAGGTTGAGGATCGCAGCTCTGGAAAAATTATCATTTGAGTCCCAATCTGTATTCATTTGGGCTGCCATAACACAATACCATACACTGGGTGATTTAAACAACAGATTTTTTTCCTCATAATTCTGAGTGCTGACAGCCTGAGATCAAGGTACAAGCATGGTGGGATTCTCTCCATGGCTTTGCAGATGGCCATCTTTCTACTGTGTCCAAGAGAAAGAGAGAGAGACAGACAGGCAGACATTAATTTGTTTTTCAACTTAGTTATGCCTTCATTGGTTGATACCTGTATGTGCCCTGACCCGGGACTGAACCTGCAACCTTGGTGTATCAGGACGATGCACTAACCGACTGAGCTACCCGGCCAAGACTGACTGCTACATTTTACATCCTTAAGCTAATTCTTGAATAATAAGGATACCTTACAGCTCCCTAATATTTCCTCATGTACAGGAAAGCTTTTCTCCTTTATGAACCCACAGAGCATATTTCTGCTGTGAGTTATGTGAGTCTGCTTTCTGTGTTTAAAATGTAGAAGTTTGCTTATTTTTAAAAAAATAGATTTTACTTAGTTATTTTTAGAGAGAGGAGAAGGGAGGGAGAAAGAGAGGGAGAGAAACATCCATGTGTGGTTGCCTCTTGCGCGCCCCCTACAGGGGATCTGGCCCACAACCCAGGCATGTGCCCTGACCGGGAATCGAACCTGCGACCTTTTGGCTCCCAGACCGGCACTCAATCCACAGAGCCACACCAACCACGGCGAATTTTGCTTATTTTTTTATAAAATTCACATGTCATGCCAAACCTTCGTGGTTTTGTGTTTTAAATAAAGAGCTTATAAGTGGCAAAAAATGAGGTGGTATTTTCATAAGGAATTATTTTCACATTAGACTATGTCATAATGTTGACAGGCAAAGTTCCTAGATACAATTCTTAGCCATTTTTGATGGGGGGGGGATAACACTCCTAACTCCAAAGAATATCTTTGATGTCTAATAATTGCTTTGTAACAATTTTAGTAAAAGATTTCTATTCAGTAACCACCAATGTTGACTTATGGTGCTGAGCACAAAGCGGGACACAGAATTATATAAAAATATAGGACTTGTCTGTGTTCCAATTTAATATTTCATCTGGTACCTATGTATAAGATGTTTCTCTGCTTATCAAAGAAAATAATTGTTTATGGTCATTTCTTCTGATGTGAAGAAACGAAATTTGTAAGATTTGTTTTACACTCACAGGGAAGTTACCAGTGTGCAAAGAACTAAGTGTGTATAAAGGCATATAAAAATCCTAAGGTTCTGCTTTTGGATAATATCATTTTTTTATCTTTCAGAGAAATCGTGGGTCAGTATGAGAACATGAAAGGCCAGTCAGTGTTTCTTCTGCATACCTACAATTAGTACTTACTCATATTATTTTTTTGATCCATATCTTAGCTATATATTCTTGCTTTTAAACACAAACATTTTAAGTTTCAAGAAGTACATGTTGGATGCAGTTTTAACTAGGTTTATGCTTTCCTGGCATCCTGTGTGATTTCCAAGTAGACATATAAATATCTTTTGCAATGTTCCCTTGAGAGTTTACCTTCTATTTTACCCTGAATTCAGCTTCCTAGGATTTGAATGTTCCACCTTCTTCCAACAGAACAAACAAAAAGCACAATCCTATTCCGTTTAGTCTCTATTTAGTTCATTTCAACCCTCAGGTATCCCTGACCTACGTGGCTAGGTTAGCCCCATCCCCCGCCCACACACCATTTTATGCAGCCATTGCGTCTTCTATCTGTTTTTCATAATAGCACCAATCCTAGTTGCAAGATTTTGTGTGTAAATTTTTGCTCAATGCCTGCTCTTCCTTTGCACTGGAATACACACGAGAAAAGTGGCATGCCGATTTTGCGTTCGTTTTGTCACCATTGATTTCCTAGTGGCTTCCAGAATGGCTGTCACAGGTGCAATATGCATATTTGCGTTACTGATAGACGGTTAGATAGATGAACGAGGTGGTTTCACGTGTGCAGTTTAATCTGTAGCCAATCTCTTGAAGCCCGATGCGCGAGCCTTTTGTAGGCCGAGCTATGGTGATAGTCACTCTTGTATGCTAAAAGCCTAGCTTAATGTTCGACGCTTTCAGGAACCCAGAGGAAAAGTTTCTTGAGTGGAATTGAAATGAGAGATAAATAACAACAAATTGGGGACTTCTCTTATTAACACATTTCCCTTCTTTTTCCTTCACTCATTATTTTAACAAATATTTATTGATCACCTACCAGGAGGCAGTAATTATGCTAAGTGGTGGAGATTAACTGAGTTAATATCTGTAAAGTACACAGAAGAAAGCCTGTTGAAGGGAATGCAGTGGTGATTAAAATAAACAATGTGGGCCCCCCCCCCCCCGCACCCTTGCACCCTGGTACTGTATAATTTAATTGGGACGGACACATCGAGCAGCAATGAAATAAACTTGGCCTCTCTCTTCACAAAGTTGAGGCCACACAGCTTACATTCTAATAGGAAAAAACTGACATGGAAGTTTTTAAAAATGTACTTTAGTGTGATTACTATTATGAAAGAAGTAAGTGCAAGGAATAATGGTGGCATGAAGGACGTGATCGATTAAGCCTCGCCAAAGAAACTTCCCAGAAAATGAACCACTTAATTTGGATCTTGAATGATGGGAATTCTCTAGACAGACAAATTGAGGGAGTACAAGAAGAAAGAATAAAATAGATGTTTTCTTCTGCTAACTAATGAAATCTAGCCTAGTGCGGGCAGTTGCTTCATTGCCGTTTTATAATCCTCTGGGTAGCCCTGCTGAAGCTAGATATTAAGGACGCTGTAAATCTGAAATTTCCAGTATTCCTTCTCATGTCTGACCCCTAGCGTCTTCAGTGGTAAATATATGGCAGTGTGGTACGACGACGAACACCAATTCAGAAAAGTTTTATTGGAGACACTTCTCTAAAGCAGCGATTTTCAACCTTTTCCATCTCATGGCACATATAAACTAATTACTGAAATTCTCCAACGCAACAACAACAAAATATTTTTTGCCGACCTGACAAAAAAAGTAATAGGTGTAATTTTGATTCATTCGCACCCAGCGGCTATTGTGTTGACTGTTGATATTTTCCATTCGACAATCTAAGGGACAAGAGGTCAGTGACCCTGACTAAATAGGCAGGTATCACGTTTTAAAAGGTCTTGTGGCACGCCAGCCGGAAACCCCTGCTCTAAAACATTTTTGAAAAAAAATAAAACTTATTCTTAGCAATGCTAATCTTTCAGGGCCATTTTCACCGTAAGTTCAATAGGTCATTGGAAATAGCCCCTCACCACCCCGTTGCTATTTGGTATCATTAACTACTCAAGGGAATTTTGTTTGCTATGTGCCAGAGTAATTTGTTTAAGAGTTTTAAAAATTCTGTCAGAAAGAGTGCTTTTGTTATGTGAATGCATAATGTTAGTAAGTTTCCCCCCGAAGTAACTTACTGCAATTGAGAACTAGATCATTAACCGTTTCTACCTTCATAGAGCATGAAAACGCCTGTATTGAAAACCGATAATTTAAATAAGAATAACTTAGATAAGAAAGAGCGCAACTAAATAGCTCAAAAATATTGCCTTCTGACACATAGCTCAGTAAAAACCAGCAACTGAATTCATGCTTCCTCTTCCTTCACCCCCAAACTGACCAAATTCTTTACCGTTGGGATGGGAGAGCAGAAGTGGACTTTAAAGTTTTGGGGTTAACGAGTGCACTCTAGTGACACAGCTGCTTGATGTTTTTGTTGTTTGTTTGTTTGTTTGTTTATTGATTTATTTTTATTGTTAACACTATTACAAACGTCCCCCAATTTTCTCCCTCTTGCCGCCCGATGCCCAGCCCCTGCCCTCACCCCCCATCCCCTGCCCACCACAGTGTTGTGCGTGTCCATGGGCCGTGCATAGATACGTCTACTTTCTTTGGCCAATCTCTTCCAGTCCCCTCACCCCCGCACCCAACAGCTGTCAATCTGTTCCATGTATTCATTCCTCTGGTTTTATTTTGGTTGTCAGTTTATTTTGTTCATTAGATTCCACATATGAGTGAAATCATATGGTATTTGTCTTTCTCTGACTGGCTTATTTCACTCAGCCTAATGCTCTCCAGGTCCATCCATGCTCTCATGAAGGGTAAATTTTTCTTCTTTTACATGTCTGCGTAGTATTCCACTGTGTAAACATTCCACCGTTTTTTTATCTACGTGTCTACTGATGGTTTTTGCCATTAGAATTGAAGTCTTACCAGATCTGCCCTAATTTCAAAAGCTTTGCTAAACAACTGTGGATATATTCATAATTATATCTCACATTTTGCAATGCGTGTGTGTTTTTCTCCCCAAGTTTCATAGGAAGAAAACAACTGTTTGTTTTCTCTCTGCAGAGTTTACTTTATGATCCTGTAAGGTGAGTGATTGTTGGACTTGTAAGTCAGATAAGTCTACTTAAATCAGAAGTGTTTATTGCGTACCTACTAGGTGCCAGACATGCTGTTTCATGCTGGACATACAGAGATGCATAAGACAGCCTCTCACCTGAAGGAGCCCAGATGCTACTTGGGGACATTAACTATGGAGCAACAATATGGAGCGATACAAGTTGCAGCTACTTTAAGAGGGGTAGAAAGCGCTGGGAATATAATTCTCTTTTCCAGTGGGGTTTTCCAAGAGAAGCTGTAACAGATTTACCATGTATCTAGGATGGTGCTAGTTACATACTATTCTTTTTGTCGTTTTTCTTTCTATATTTTAAATTTTTTTTATCCTCACACAATGATTTTCCCATTACTTTTAGAGAGAGAGGAAGGGTGAGAGAAACATCGATGTGAGAGAGAAGCATTGATTTTATTGCTTCTGGGATGCACCCGGACCGGGGATTTAAACCTGCAATCCTGTGGTCACAGGATGACACTCCAACCAACTGAGCCACACCGGCCAGGGCGGTGACCTACTATTCTTGAAAGAATTGATAAAATAGTCACTTACATTATTTTCTTTGTTCTTGATTGGGAGGAATCCTGGTTGAGCAAGTCAGATACAGAGAAAAGCTATTTTATTGCTTTGCCTTTTTGTGTCCCTGTCAGTATATGATAATCTCCACTGAAATAATTTACAGCTGAAGCTGAAGAGGGCTGACCTCAGTAATATATGTTACCATATAGGCTTTTATATATTATAGCAGCATGTCTCAAAGAATGCTACATAAAACCTTAGTTCCCTTAAGATGTTCCAAGATAAGAGGGTTTGCTTCATGCACAATTAAATGTTTAGGGAAATAAAAAAGCATATATAGAATACATATTCTTTTGAGAAATTAGCAGTGGATATTACCACATTCAAACTTTGAGAAGTCATGCAATAAAGTAATCTATTTAACTTTGTTTAACACATCATTTCCCAAACTTAATTGAGATCTGATTATATATAAACTCCCCATGCTTCACGGCATAATATCTGTTAAATTCACATGGGAGTGTTAATAGATACTTTGAGAAATTCTGTGTTTTAACATGTTTTGAAGGCACTAATTTTTATTATAATCACACTAATCACACATATCTTAGTTAAAATAATTAAATGTTTACTGACAATCATCCGTGAATTAAGGGGTCATTTTTCAGAACCATGGAAATTTTACAGAGATATCTGTAAGACTCATTATATAATTCAAGGCTCTACACAGTTCTTCATAATACATTTTAATATCTATTATCAAACACTCATTTTTTATAGATTGTAGTATTTAGAGACTGTCACGAGAAAGTACAATAGGTTGGAGGTTTGAAATAGTTTCACAATATATATATTGGTAAAGATACATAAATACATATGAGCCGGTGTTCTGTATTTCCATTCTTATTCACTAGACTACAAATAAACAAATTCATTCAAAGTTGCTTTTATATAATACAATAGTGTGAATTGGTATCAGATTATTACAAGTAAATGATAAATATTGTTTTTATTAACCCTGGTAAACATTTATTTTTATTTTTTAAAATATATTTTATTGATTATGCTATTACAGTTGTCCCATTTTTTTTCTCCCCTTTATTCCCCTCTGCCCTGCACACCCCCTCCAACCTGCACTCCCACCCTTAGCTCATGTCCATGGATCGTACATGTAAGTTCTTTGGCTTCTCCCTTTCCTATACTGTTCTTAACCCCCCTCCCCATCTATTTTGTACCTACCACTTATGCTTCTTATTCCCTGCACCTTTTCCCCCATTCTCCCTCCTTCCCCTCCCTGCTGATAACCCTCCATGTGATCTCCATTTCTGTGATTCTGTTCCTGTTCTAGCAGTTTGCTTAGTTTGTTTTTGTTTTTGTATTTTTAGGTTCAGTTGTTGATAGTAGTGAGTTTGTTGTCATTTTACTGTTCATAGTTTTGATCCTCTTCTTTTTCTTAGATTAGTCCCTTTAACATTTCATATATTAAAGGCTTGGTGATGATGAATTCCTTTAACTTTACCTTATCTGGGAAGCACTTTATCTGCCCTTCCATTCTAAGTGATAGCTTTGCTGGATAGAGTAATCTTGGATGTAAGTCCTTGGTTTTCGTGACTTTGAATACTTCTTCCCAGTCCCTTCTTGCCTGTAAGGTTTCTTTCCAGAAATCACCTGATAGTTTTATGGGAGCTCCTTTGTACATAACCGTCTCCTTTTCTCTTGCTGCTTGTAAGATTCTCTCCTTGTCTTTTATCTTGGGTAATGTAATGATGATATGCCTTGGTGTGAGCTTCCTTGGGTCCAACTTCTTTGGGACTCTCTGAGCTTCCTGGACTTCCTGGAAGTCTATTTCCTTTGCCAGATTGGGAGGAGTTCTCCATTATTTTTTCAAATAAGTTTTCAATGTCTTGCTCTTCCTCTTGTCCTTCTGACTCCCCTATGATTTGGATGTTGGAATGTTTAAAGTTGTCCCAGAGGTTCCTCAGCCTCTCCTCATTTTTTTGAATTCTTGTTTCTTCATTCTGTTCCTGTTGAATGTTTCTTTCTTCTTTCTGCTCCAAATCGTTGATGTGAGTCCTGGTTTCCTTCCCTTCACTGTTGGTTCCCTGTATGTTTTGCTCTATTTCACTTTGCATAGCCTTCCCTTTTTCCTCCATTTTGCAAACATACTCCAACATTTCTGTGAGCATCCAGATTACCAGTGTTTTGAACTCTATATCTGTTAGGTTGGCTATGTCCTCATTGCTTAATTCTATTTTTGGAGCTTTGATCTGTTCTTTCCTTTAGGCCATATTTTTTTGTCTCCAGGCACCTATTATGTTGTGAGGGGTGGAGCCTTAGGTGTTCGCCAGGGTGGGGCCAACCCTGTCACTACCTTGTGGTGCTGTCTATGGGGGAGGGGTCCGAGAGGGAACAATGCCACTTGCTTGGCTCTTGGCTGGCTCTCAGTCACTTCCCCTGCTGCCCACAAGCAAATTGGACCCTTCTGGTACTGATTCTTAGGTGAGTGGGTTTGTGTATGCTCTGGGATCCTGTGGGCCTCTCAAACGAACTCTCCTGTGAGACTGGCCATTTCTCCCGCCGCTGCAACCCGCACAGGTTTTCACCGGTAGAGGTTCTGAGCCTTTCTTTTTCTGCACCAGAACCCTGGGTTGCATGATCTGTCTCACTCCCCAGCTGTTCCTCCTGGCTTATCCACCCTCAAATGTGGGACCAACAGGTCCTCCAGTTGCCTCCTTGCCACACATACCCTCTACCTCGGCTGCCCATCTCTGCCCCTCCTACTGGTCTGGATGAAGTTTCTTCTTTAACTCCTTGTTTGTTGGACCTCCATGCAGTTCGATTTCCTGGCAGTTCTGGTTATTTTTTTGTTTTTAAATTGGTTATTGTCCTTCTTTTGGTTGTGCAAGGAGACAAAGTGGATCTACCTACACCTCCATCTTGGCCAGAAGTCCTAAATGATACTGAGGGTATATTACTGATTAAAATCACTATGTCTAAAAAGAAAATGGAGCCAGATAACTGATTGTATGTGAAGTGTCAGAATTCTTCACAACAGGCTATGCAAAACAAATTGACATATTTAAACATTAAAAATATTATTTAAAAGTCACAAAGATTTCCTCAATATTACATTGATACTTATTAAATTTATCAATTTATTAGCCAGTAGATGCTGAAATAGATTGTTTACATGTTCAAATAGTGAATTATAAAGATGTTTCATTAGTAAGGAAAACAGACTTGCATTGTAATTTGACTTAAGCTGAAAACAAAGCAAAACAAAAGCAGCTCAGATGTATTTAACATAAAGAAATTAGATAACTCTGTTAACTTGAGATTAGTTCTGCTATGTGCTAATTTTAGAATCATTTTAAATCTCTAACCCATACACATGTCCCTGAAACAGAATGTTTTGTACCCAGAAAAATATAAAAAGAATTAAAACTTAGTAAGGCTACCAAATTAGTTTTATTTTTAAAAAGATTTTATTTATTTATTTTTAGAGAGACGAGAAGGGAGGGAGAGAGGGAGAGAAACATCAATGTGTGGTTGCCTCTTGAGCACCCACCACTGGGGACCTGACCCACAACCCAGGCGTGTGCCCTGACTGGGAATTGAACCAGCGATCCTTTGGTTTGCAGGCTGGAGCTTAATTCACTGAGCCACACCAGCAGGGGCGAATTATGGTTTTATTTTCAGAAAATGTATTGTATACATTGCCTTCTGTTAGAGAGCAAATACCTTCTCTACCTTGCAAAGATTCTTCTGACTAGTCTAACAATTAAATTGACATGCGACATAGTAAAAAGAGAAAAAGAAGTTAAATTTTGTGTGTCCGGGAACCCCGCATACATGAGAGGTTTGAAGACAGAAAAGTAAAATGAGGCATATGTGTGCCATGTTAAGCAAAGGAATGGGATAGGAGTTCCAGAGGGTAGAAGAATAATTCGCCAAACGATAAGAAGAACAGATGTTCAGTAATTGGATGTTTGCCCTGCCATACACATAGGCCATAAAAATTATTTCTGATAATTACTCTTATTATGGGCAAGGCCCCCAATTTAAATTCTTTAAGGAAGAGGTTAAAGTTTCTGTTGAGCCTGCAGGGTCTCAATTGCCTTTAGCTCAAAATAATTCTCATGCCAAAATGGCACATCTTGGTGAGGCCTGTTCTGAACCCCTTCACTACATGTACTTTTTCCAGCTAAAAATGAGGATAAATGCAGATTTAAGGAATTTGTCTGTGGTATGATAACTCTTTCTCTGAGTTCTTCATTCAGAAGTGTTATAATGCATATGTATATGTTTATATACATTATCTAGGTACCTATCTATCTATTCTGCCTTGTAACTGTGTATTGAAATCTGAAATCAGATCATTTATCATTTGTTGTATTTTAGCTTAAATGTACCACACCAAAATATATGTATTTTCTGAGGGACTGATCTAGTGAAAATGTGTAAAACACCTAGTCCACAGATACAATTCAAGGGCAGAATGTAAGAAGTAAAACTGGTTCATCTGTCTGTCCAGAGAGGTGGCATACAATCATTTGAAAAATAAAAGTACATTAATGTTATTTAACTATAGTTAGGGAAAGGATAATATTTTCCCTAGGTATGCAAAAATGCCCTTTTAAATGAGGTTTCTATAACATCAGGTGAACAAGTCCAGCAGAGCTTAACCAGAAAACTGCTTTGTGTGCAAATGCCAGTTACTAGCCAGTGTGTGGAGGGTAATTTTCTCTCTACCCTTCTAGGTTCTTTGTTGAGACCCTCCTGTAGTAAAAGTTTAACAGGAGAAAAACAAGTGCAAATATGCACAGTAGATACCCCCAAAAACAGAGTAGCACCCTGAAATGGCCCAAGCCATTACCTTAAAATTTTATTTATTTACTTTTAGAGAGAAGAGAAGGGAGGGAGAAAGACAGGAAGAGAAGTATCTGTGTGGTTGCCTCTTGTGCGCCTCCTACTGGGGACCTGGCCCGCCACCCAGGCCTGTGCCCTGACTGGGAATTGAACCAGCAAACTTTTGGTTTGCAGGCCAGCACTCAGTTCACTGAACCACACCAGCCAGGCCCAAGCTATTACCCTAAATACCGTCTCCAGCTAAAGACAAAAGAAAGATGTTCAGAGGCAATAATTATTGGAGGTTTGTAGGAAAAGCAGAGTAAACAGAGTTAAGGTTGTTACGCAGATAATGTAACCCACTCACCACTCTTTTGGCATTTTTTCTGTAAGTGCTGACTCTAACTAATGCGTAGCTTGTAGATGAACAGGGTGTTTGTATTAGAATCCTAGGAACTAACTTCAAAAGATACAGACTCCAACCTTCAGGCACCCCAGCTCCAGGAGATTTGCTGACCTTCATCCATGGAGCCAGGATGATATAAAACCAGAATGACAAAAACGAGGGTGACGCACAGCAGATCATTGTTTGACCAATTTCAAGGTCCTTATCACAATAGACTGCTCGCCTGCTTGTAGAGTACTTTTCAAGTCCCTCCCCTTGATCTCTTTGTTCTGCTTTCCCTCCTCCTCTTCATAAAAATCTCTGCCTGCACTGCAATGTGGCCTTGGGCTTTGGGATCAGACTCCTGCATCCCCTCAGGCTGCTGGCTCTTGAATAAACCATTTTTCTTGCACTAGCACCTGCCTCTGGCTCTGGTTCCAGCAGTTAGTCAAACCTGCGCTCGGTTTAAATAACATTAATAAGAGTTTATATAGATTTAATCATCTTTCTTTTCCTGGTACACAGAAAGAGACACATTTACAAGTAGAGATTTCTTGTATAAATGTAAATGTCGCTTACAGAAGGGTAATTTCTACTGACTTTCAGATTTTCTCAGGTGTCTGCTCTGTAAAAAACAAACAAACAAAACAGCTTAAGATAATCCTTATGCTAAAAGCCATATTTTGGGGTGTGTCTTTATGGGTCTGCCTTTGCTAAGAACCTGTCTCTTAGGTCTTGTCCTCACTCAGGGAATAGGAACGAGATGTGTTTTCCTAGCTTTTTTGTCATGTTATTGGTTCTAGTCTTGGCTTTACTACCACAGAGAAATACGGTTAACTTTTATATATTGACTTTTTCTCCTGAAAACTTACTGAATTTGTTTATTAGCTAAAATAGTCATTTAGTATATTTCTTAAGATTTCTTGGAAATCAAATGTCATTTACAAACATGAATAATCTACTTCTTCCTTTCCAGCCTACATGTCTTTTATTTTGTTTTCTCACCTACTTGCCCTGACTAGAACCTCCAGCAAAATGCTAAATAGAAGTGGCAAGACTGGATAGATGCCACGTTCCTTATCTTAGACAGTCACAGTTAAGTATTCAATTAGTTCTGTTTATACTGTAGATTTCCTTTATCAAGTTGACACATTTTCTTTTTATTTATTAATTTTTACTTATAGATGACATAAAATATTATATTAGTTTCATGCATACGTCGTAGTACATGAACATTTATATATTTTACAAAGTAACCAACAGAGTAAGTCTAGTAACCATTTGTCACTGTACACGGTTACCACAACATTAAAAACTATATCTCTTATGCTGTACATTACTTCCTTGTGGCTTAATTTATAGCTGAATGTTTGTCCTTCTTAATCCCCTTTCTCTTTTTCTGCCCGTGGCCCTACCACCAATCCCTTCGGCAAACATCTGTTTGTGCTCTGTATCTATGAGTTTCTTTGTGTTTTATTTTCTTTGTTCATTTGTTTTGTTTTTGATTCCTCATAGAAGGAAAATTGTACAAGATTGGCATTTCTCTGTGTGACATTTCTTTTTTTAATTTTTAAAACATGTTTTCAATTACAGTTGACATTTAATATTATATTAGTTTCATATGTGTGGCATGGCGGTAGACATTTGTATAACTTAGAAAGTGATACCCCTGGTGATTCCAGCCCCCACCTGGCCCCACACATAGTTATGACAGCATCACCGACTATATTCCCTGTGCCGCACTTCACATCCCCATGACTGTTCTGTTACTACCAATCTGTGCTCCTTAATCCCTTTATGTTTTTTACCCATTCCTCTCAAACCTCTCTTTTCTCACAACCCTCAGTTTGTTCTCTGTATGTATGAGTTTGTTTCTGTTTTGTTTGTTCATTTATTTTGTTTTTATAGTCCCAATATAAGTGAATTTATATGGCATTTGTCTTACTCTGTCTGACATAATGTACTTAATCATAATACCCTCTAGGTCTATGATGTTGTAACAGATGGTAAAGTTTCATTTTTTTATGGCCAAGTGATACTCTATTGTACATATGTACCATTTCTTTATCCATGTCTACTGATTCACACTTAGGTTGTTTCCATACATTGGTTATTGTAAATATTGCTGCAGTGAACATACGGATGCATATGTGAGGTCTGTCTGGACAAAGTCCAGCCACTGTTAATATAATGAGAACAGTTTTTGCAACATGAACGTAACCTGGAGCCAAGGCGAGTTGACTGGAACGCACATATGTGAACAATGATGACTTCATTGTACTAGTCAGTGGGGGCGGTAGACGCCATTGAGTGAGTGTGTGTACTGTATGATCATTGCAGTCAAAATGAATGAGCGAGTAGAGCAACAGGTCTGCATCTAATTTTGCGTTAAGCTTGAACATTCCCCCACGGAAACTATTGGGATGACTCAGAAGACCATAGCTATGGGCAACTGGTGATTGGCAGCTTCATTACGATGAGCCCGCTCATGCATCATGTCTCGTGCAGAGTTTTTTGGTGAAACATCCAACCACCAAGGTGACTGAGCCCTCCTGCAGTCCAGATTTGGCACCCGGCGACTTCTGGCTTTTCCCAAAACTAAAATCACCTTTGAAAGGGAAGAGATTTCAGATGGTCAGTGACATTCAGGAAACTATGACAGGGCAGCTGACGGTGACTGGGAGACTGTGTGAGGTCCCAAGGTGCCTACTTGGAAGGGGACTGAGATGTCATTGTCCTGTGGACACTGTTTCTTGTATCTTGTATCCTCTTCAATAAATGTCTCTATTTTTCATAATACATGGCTAGATACCTTCTGGACAGACCTCATGTTTTTTTGAATGAGTGTTTTAGATTGCTTTGGTAAATACCCAAAAGTAGGATTGCTGGGTCATATGGTAGTTCTATTTTTAATTTTTAAAAAACCTCTGTACTGTTTTCCATAGTAGCTGTACCAATTTACATTTCTACCTATAGTGCACACGAGCTCCTTTTTCTCCACATCCTCACCAATACTTGTTTGTTGATTTATCGATGGTAACTGTTCTGATAGGAATGAGGTGATGTCTCATTGTGGTTTTAATTTGCATTTCTCTGATGATTAGTGCTGTCATAGGTTTTTTCTTTTTCAGATACCCATTGGCCACCTGAATACTTTCTTTAGAGAAATGTGTATTTAGGTCCTCTGCCAATTTTTTAATAGGACTGTTTGATGTTTTAGTGTTAAGTTGCATGGCATAGTCATATATTTTGGATATTAACCACTTATCAGATGTAGCATAGGCTGACATTTTCTCTCATTCAGTAGGCTATATTTGTTTTGTTGATTTTTCTTTGGTGGTGCGAAAGCTTTTTAGTTTGATGTAGTTCCATTGTTTATTTTTTTCTTTTGTTGTGTTTGTCTTACAAGAGAGACATATCCAAAAAATATTTCTAAGATCAAAGTACATAACCTATTGCATATATGTTCTTCTAGGAGTTTTATGGTCCAGGTCTTATATTTGTCTTTAATCCACTTTGAGTTTATTCTGGTACATGGTGTAAGAAGGTGAACTAGTTTTATTTTTTACATGTATCTAAAACTGTATCAGTTTTCTCCAAACCATTTATTGAACAGACTGTCCTTATCCCATTGTGTTTTTCTCTTCTGTGAAGTGCTTTATCAAGTAACTTGTCCATTGTTTTCCTACAGCATTGTCTGCCTTTTTACTACTGGCTTTCAGGGTTCATTATATACTGAGAATTCAGTTCTTTACAGGTTAAACTTGTTGGAAATTTCTTTTTCTACTGTGACATGCCTTTTCATTACCTTTACTCTTTCCTTGTTTGTTTGTCTGTTTTTTGATGTTCCTATTTCTTTGAGTTAATCCAGTGGGAGGCGTAAGCAAGTACTCGGAATACAGATGGAGAAAGATTTGTTGTTCTTTTTATCCTGTACCTTCCCTGCATTAGTGCTGAGTTTGGGGCAGCTGCTGTGCTCTCCCGGTAACCATGACTCGCCCTGGGAAGCTTCCCTCCGGTTTAGCTCTTGGGCTCCGGCAACACTATTTCCTTCTCTTGCACTTGCAGCCCTAATGACAGTAACGAATGCCAACTGTTGCTGGATTCCTCATCATCCTTTGTTCAGTCCTTTTTGGGGGCCATGCACTGTAATTTTATCTTGATTTTTCTTTTTTCTTCAAAAGGCATCATTATTATTGAGGCCACTCTTTATAGAGCCAGTCCGTTAAGGTCTACCTATACACTTCCCATTTCACTTACTTACCATTTTATAGTTACCATCGCCCAGACTTCCCATTTAGGGTCACTGTCCTGCTTTGGAATGTGTGCTGTGGCAGGGGTGTCCAACCTGCAGCTACACGTGTCACAGGATGCGATGAATGTGGCCCAACACAAAATCATAAATTTACTTAAAATCTTTTTAAAATTTGTTTTTATTGTTCAGTTGTCGTTGTCCCCATTTTCCCCCATTGCTCTCCCCTGCCCCACCCACCCCCGCCTTCCGCATTCAATTCTTCCCCTCCCACTCTATTGCCTTCATCCATGGCGGCATCATACATGTTCTTTGACTTGACCCTTCCCTTCCTTTCCCCCGTTATCCCCCTCCTCTCCACCCTGTGATCATTGTCAGTTTATACTTAAAACCTTTTTTTTTTTTTTTGCTCATCAGTTTTCATTAGTGTTTGTGTATTTCATGGGTGGCCCAAGACAATACTGCTTCTTCCAGCGTGGCCCAGAGACACCAAAAGGTTGGACACCCCTGCTAGAATATCCTTTCCTGCGGATCTGCTACTAGTGGCAAATGTTCTTAGTTTTTTATTAGAGAATGTTTCCTACACACATTATTTTCTAACAACTTTATATGAGATATAGTTTCTCTTCCACGAAGTTCACCCATTTAAAGCATGCAAATCAATTGATTTTAGTATCTTTCTAGAGTTGTACAAACATTTGATCATAATAAATAATCTGGGAACAGCCCGCATGCCTTTCGACAGGCTCTGTGTGGCTTTGAGCCTTGACTCTTGTCACCTTGCCCTCAAGGTCCTGTACATTTTCCTGTTTTGACAAATTCCCTCAGAGCAAAAGCACCTTTGTTTTGACCACACTTTTATCTCTAAATTCCAGGTTTCCCTCAAATCTGGCATTTTTTTTCCTTCTGTTGATAGCACTTTAATTACTTAAATATGTTTTGGAAAAAAAATTGTTACCTAGCAGTTTGAATTGCTCACGGCAGGAGGATCAGTCCTAGAAAACCAAGTCTTTATTTACAGAAGTGCCCCTTTCTGTCTTGAACCCACTTTGGTCAATCCCACACCTGCTTGCACTGTTACTTTTCACCCTTTCCTCACTTGGATATAAACCACAAGGGGGCTGACTCTTGTAGGCTGCATGTCTCATGCTCTCTTGCTGGGGTTAGCCAATGAGGGACCTTAGGGGGACAGTGGAGAATAAGCAGATGGCAAGATACATATTTCCCTGCACACTTCCCTTTCTGGGGCAGCCTCTTACTTATCAGCCATCCCATCACACAGTGCCACCATCTTTCGTCTCATATTGGGTCCTCGAGTGGCTCCCCACTGCTGGACTGGACTGGCTTCTGAGCTCCGGTAATGCCCCGCCTTCTATTACTCCTTCACTTCCCCAGGTCTGAAGAGCTACCTCTCTGGTTGTCATCTCTGGGTCTCCTCAAACTCCACCACTAGTTTTCTCAGTTCATCTATCACCAATCCCCTGAATTAAATTTTCTTCATTTGAAATACTACTTAGAATAATTTTTGTTTCCTCACTGTACCCTCACTGATACATCATGCAAATCACTCATTTGCTGCCCCCCACTTCACTGAAACTCCCTAGACACTGGGAGTTACAAATGGACACTGGCCAGATTATATATGATGATGCGACTCTGACCCACACCCCCCGTGGCAAACAATCCAGGAGGCCGAACCACAGGCTTTGCAGCAATTGGCCCAAAAAGATCGGGGCTTGTTCAAGGAACGCCATCTTGCCTAATTCCTGTCCCCTGTTCTAACTCAGACCAACCAGGAAGAGCCAAATAGGACCCTCAGAGCAATCCCACGTGATGTGCCTTCCGGCAAGCCCACCTGCATCTTCTGCATGTCCACAATCTGCGGTTAAAGTGGCACCATAACCTCTCCTGTTTTTTTCACTGTGAAGCTTTCCAGCTCTTCTGCAACCTGTCAGTGCCTCCAAATGCAGAGATGCTGGCTGATTCACTTGCTGTTGGAAGCTCTGAATACGTAGCCTTTGTTCTCATTCAAACCATCTTCATTTATTTATTTATTTACTCGTTTCAAAGTTACCAGTGTCATCCACATTGTCCACTTCGGCTGTCAACTTTCAATTGTCATATTTTTGACCCATCAGCATGTGACATGGTTGAAAATTTGACCACTCAACTGTTTATTTGGTTCTATTGTAGGATGTCCCCTGTCTTGGGTTTTTTTGTTTGTTTGTTTTTTCTTTTGTTTTTCTTTCTTTCTTTTTTTCATTGGTTAATCCTTCTCAGTCTTATTTGCATGTCCATCCTAGTTTCCTCGGCTTCTAAGCATTGGATCGTCCCAGGGCTTAGTTTTCAAACTTACGCATTTGCCCTCCTGGTTCCTCTCTTGACTTTTCTCTGCCTGGTCTGTGGCCCGTCAGGCTCATCTATTTGGATCAGATCAACCAGCTTCCTTGCGGTCTTGTTTCTAGTGGGTTCAGTCAATGGGAGGCACAGGAGGCTATTGAGAAGGTGGGAAAAATATTTATGCCTCTAACTGCTTCTGGCAGGTTCTTGTGGGTTGGCTGCGGCTCCAGACCAAAGGTCACAGTTCCTGTCAGGATGACCTTTCCACATGGCTATTTGTATTCTGAGAACTGTTTCCTTCAGGCCTAGTTTGATAGAGGCTCCCCGCCTGTGTAGCTGCCACCAGTCTCTCCAAAGGAAGACTACGTAGCGGGCATAAAAAATAAGGACAGCCCAGTGGTTACCTATGGAACAGCGCACTTCAACTTTTCCCGCATTCTTCTCACTTTGCAAATAATGTTTAAGGACTGTTGAGCGGAGAGGAAGAAAAGAAAACGAGGAGATCATCATTAATCCTCACATTTTTACATAGAGTCCGGCAGCAGGAATGCCTGCTTAAGGGTGGTGGGTAGGATAATAATATGGGTGTAATAATTTATAGTTTTAATTCGAACGTTTCATCTAAAATGTCATCTGGTGTGCTTGAGTGTGATAGTCTTGTTACAGAATTACATGCTTATGATTTCGTAATGAAAGATTGTGTAATTAAAAAAAATGGCATTATTTGTATCAGATTCTGTATAATCCAAAATCGATTCATAAAGAAAGAAAACACAGTGAAGACCCTGGCTGGTGTGGCTCACTGGATCGAGCATCGGCCTGTGAACCAAAGGGTCGCTGGTTCAATTCCCAGTCAGGGCACGTGCCTGGGTTGGGGGCCAGGTCCCCAATGTGGGGGCACATGAGAGGCAATCACACCGTGATGTTTCTGTCCCTCTCTCCATCCCCTTCCCTTCTCTCTCTGAAAATAAATAAAATCTTAAAAAAAAAAGAAAGAAAGAAAACACAGTTAAGGAAGAAATCACCTAAATCGTGGGGGCGTTATCTCAGCTTCGGTCTCACACAGACCTTCACAAAACAGTGATGCAGCCGGAATCCAAGGATGATCCCCAAAGCTAACCTCTCCTTCTGCTACACTGTTGTCTGAAGCTTCTGTAAACCAGGTGGCCTGTTATGGCTGTTTCTCTGGGGTTTTTTTCTTTCTCATTTGCTTTGGGTCTGTCTTCTCATGCATAATTTACATTTTTCAAGTACTGGAAAAGAACAAGATGAGGACAATATCTGAGCAAGTGAACAAAACTGAAATGCCGCCGTACATATTTGGGTTTTCGGTAAATAAGGAAAATCTGATTTTATGGCGAACATTGAATGGTGTTTGGAAAGTCTGCCGTGTAAGGTTTTATTTCACACACCCCTTTGGGTTCTTAGGGTTTTCTGTACGTAGCCTTTAAAGATTCTTCTATGAAAAGGAAATTGCAGCCCTTTTCATTATTGGTATTGGAGGACTGAACCTCTATGATTTTGCAGGGCTTTTATTGTATGGTTATGTTTGAGAAGTGTGCATTTTCGCCATAGTTTATCTAAATGGCAAAAAACCTGTTAGGATGTGTGGAGAATGAACCTCCGCCCAAAAGCAATCTGGCCTTGGCCTTCAGCCTTTGGGAGTTGACCTCTGAGCTCTTGCAATGTCCTGTGTGAGAGGAATGTCACACATTGTTCACTAACTTGTGATAGAAGCTTTGGGCCACACGGTCTCAGCTCAGACCTCCAAAGAAGCTGTCGACTGAAAATATTTGCCCAACCTCCAGACGGGCTGGAGAGTGCAGATCAGCTACATGGGCGGGTCTGCGATGGAGCCAGAGTGAAAACTGGACATCAAGATGTCACTGACCAGGAGGAGGCGACACCTGGAAGCTCGTCATTTGAACTTTTCCTAGACCCTGCCATGTGTATCTCTTCACTTGGCTAATTTTAACCTCCACTCTTTTCCTGTAATAACTTATGAGCATAACAACTTCCAGTGACTTCTAGTCTTCTTTCCAGGGAACCCTCAAACCTCAGGGTGGTTGGGAGAACTCCCTGACCTTTCAGAAGTGAGGGTGGTCTCGTGGGGGGCTCTGCCTCCTTTAAGTGCATGCTTGGCTCTACATCATGTTGATGTAACGAGGGACTGGATTTTATTTCATTACATCTGTCCAGTATCGTTATGTTACCTACAAGAATAAAAATGTGACAAAGGGAAATCTTCTGGTTAACCCTGTCACTCCTCAACCTTGGAAATTATTTGGTCAACTTAGAAACCTAAAACGAAAAATAATTTTATTCCTTTATAGTCTCACATTTCCCCTATTCACCTAGGTCATCAAATTTACTTGACTATGACTACTTGAATTCATGAATTTATATTAAAAGAAGCAAAGATCTGTCATGGAATAAATTTTTTTACATTTGTATACATTGTTACAACCCACAGATTTCAAAGAGCGTGTAGAGTGGTAGACTGCCTCAGAGCGCAATCTGGTTCGAGGGATATTTTGACGGGACAGTTAGAGAAGCATTAGGCTCAATTAGATTAAATTAGAATGCAGCTAGATCTTTAGTAGCTCCTGACATCCCTTTCCTAGGGCCCCTAACGCAGAGGTCCTAGCGGCAAACGTGCCTTCATGGGGCATCAGGGGCAGAACAGTCCTCTAATTTCTATCATCAATGACCAAAGTCATCCTCAGAAGGTTCCTGACCTAGAAAGAAGAAAAATGGTCATTTCGCCACCACAAGCAAACCAAGAAGATACATCACATGTGAGACATTCTCTACGGTGCTCCAGTTTTAATTGGTTAATGGGTTAGAGTGGCCATGGAGGGAGGGGAAGGATAGTTCAAGAAGGAAGTCCACAGAAGTATTCATTTTTTTTGGTAAATGTTGTCATTTTCATATTGCATACATTCTGTTGTTTTTTTTCTCTAGCCTGCTGTGACCTGGGTAACATAGGTTACATTAATATAGTCCCCGTTCAGATGAAGAATGGATAGAAATATTGTCAGTGAGAAATTTTATCACTTCACATTTTCAGGAAAATATTTATTTACCACGTAAGTGACAGGTTGAAGCCAGAAAAAAAATTTTTGCATGAAGACTTTAACTTTGCACTGAGACTATGAAAATGTGTTTCCTCCAACCTGAAATGGTTTTCACAACCCTTGTCATTGACTTAAATCTCTTTCCCTGTGAGTTGGAAAGATTAAAACTGTTGGCATACTACTAACCGATATCTATATTTGTGTCTTAACCAATTTCTTACATTTTGCTCGCTTGACAGTTGATATTTACTATGACTGAATGTCATTTCCTTAATAAAAATGCACTTACCTTTTTCGACAGATGTCAACCCCACGTACTTTCATGATTTTAACCAAACTCTCAAACAAGTTTTTCACCTATTGGAAATAGACTGCAGTGTGAAGCCAAGTTAGTTGTAAACTTTAATATTGCATGATACATATTTGGAGGTATTTTAATGGTTTGAACAAAAACTTTACCTATTAAAGTGACAATGACATGACTATTGAACTGTCAAAGTGAGCTCTATTTTAGTGTCCATTAAAATGCTCCTTTTTCTTCAATATTTTGAGTTTAAATTATTTTGTTTTCCTAGAGGAATTTCATATGATAAACTTTTTGGAATTCTATCTTTGTGGAATCTTTGTTCATGTTTGAAAAAGAATATAACAGCCTAGTTAATTTGACAGAGTGGTGACCTGTTAAAACTACTGAAGAAAGCCGAGGGGACCTGGGAAAATTTTATTAAGCACTCTCATGTAATGACCGCTCCTGTGCCATAGAGTTTTGAAGTCATGACTACGCATTTGAGCAACAATGACTGTGTTGGTTTTCTATTGTCAAAACACATTATGACAGTTCTGTAAGTCAGCATTCTGACGTACATCTACCACACTAAAATCCAGATATTGGCAGGGGTTTTTTCTTTCTTTCTTTCTTTCTTTTCCTTTCCTTTCCTTTCCTTTCCTTTCCTTTCCTTTCCTTTCCTTTCCTTTCCTTTCCTTTCCTTTCCTTTCCTTTCCTTTCCTTTCCTTTCCTTCCCTCCCTCCCTTCCTTCCTTCCTTCCTTCTTTCCTTCCTTCCTTCCTTTTATGTCTTTCTTTTCTCCCTTTCGCCCTCCCTCCTTTCTTCCTTTC
>PVJD01012171.1:0-41368 GCA_004026545.1 Mormoops blainvillei
TCCTTCCTTCCTTCCTTCCTTTCCCTTCCTCCCTCCCTCCCTTTCCTTCCTTCCTCTTTCTTTCTTTCTTTGATATTTTTAACCTTATTGTTTTTTAATGTTGCTCAATTACAGTTGTCCCAATTTTCCCCCATTGCTCTCCCCTGTTCCCCCTTCAGAGAAGGTTTTTTCAAGGGAAGAGTAACTTCCTGGCAGAGGTCCCACATGAAAACTGCTCCCTCACCTGGATCGGACTTCAGAAGCTATGGTCTCTCCTATGTAACACAGCTGCCCAGATTTGTACTTTTTAAAATATTTCCCCACTGGCCCGACCAGTGCGGCTCGGTTGGTTGGGTGCTGTTCTGCAAACCGAACGTTCACTGGTTCAGTTCCTGGTTCAGGGCACGTGCCTGCGCTGCCCGTTCTGTCCCGGGGCAGGGCGTATATGGGAGGCAACCGATCAATGATTCTCTCTCACCTCGATGTTTCTCTCCCTTCTCTTTCTCTCTCCCTTCCCTGCTCTCTAAAAATTAATAAATAAAACTTTAAAAATTATACTGCCCCCCACTTATCTTCCAGGTTTCCCTTCTTGGTCCTCCATGGGCTCCTACTTTAAATGATCTGAAAGATGGCATAAGGTTTAAATCCAATCCAAATGTCAGAAAACCTAAGTTACACTTTGTTAACTATCAAATAAGGAAAACAAGAAGGATGAGGAGGAAGAGGCCAAGCGAGGTGGCAAAAGGAAGGAGGGAGAAGAGGAAGAAGTTATCTTTAATAGAGGAATGCAAATATCAGGAGTAACTCAAAGAGTGACATGTGACTGTAACAGCACTGTAACTCTGCCTGTGCCCTGCCAGCCCAGGAAGAGCTCCAACGTTGTCTCTGCATCAGCTCAGTGTCCCTGTCATCCATTCTGCCTTGAGGGTCCCCCTATCCTAGTACCCAAGTACCGTAAACAGTCTTTTAAGTCCAACACCTGAGTCTAAAGGCATAGCAGTATGGCACTTAAAATTGCTGTCATTTGGAACCTCGCTATGACAATAAGAAAAAATATGAAATCGGCAGCTTTTCAATCCTAATTTAATTCTAGGCATGATCATATTTCTAGAGATTAAAATTATCCACTTGATTTTACTCAATTTTTAAACAATTAAATTAGACAGTAGAAAGAAATCTGAGGCATAACTATCTGGAAGGAAAGGCAAAATCACTCCTGCTTGCAATTAATATCATTGTATACCTGGATAACCTAAAATAATCAACTGGAAAATAAGTAGAAAGAGAGCAGAGTATAAAATTAATACTCAGAAACCAACAATCATCGAACACACAAACAGCAACCATAAGCCAACGTAATGAAAGGGAAGAGCCTATGCAAAAGAGCAGCAAAGACAATAAAATGCCTGGGAATGAACTTACCAAGAACTGTGCAAAATCTGTAAGAGAAAGCCCTTGAACTAATCTTAAGGGAGACAAAAGTAGACTGGAAAAATGGAAAGATATACCATGTTCTTAGAAAAGAAAACTCATAAATGTATCCATTACCCTAAATGAATCATGCACTTAACATAATCCTCATAAAAATACCAATAGGTATTTTTCTTAAGTAGACAAGATGATTCTAAAGTCTACATGGAAAAATGAAGAAGAATAAGCAGAAAAACTCTAAAAAAGAAGAATGAAGACCAACTGGTGCTACGAGATATCTTCAAAGCTATATGAAAGCCTGTTGGATCTACATTGCACACTGTATGACAAAAGAACCTCCAAACACATCAAATATTTACTCATAAGCTTTGAAACTATTAAAGTGATATAAGAACATGTAAGAGAATTACATTATAACCTTGGCATGGTACAGGCCTAACCATGACTTAAAGTTCTACAGCCGAAAAGAAAACATCAATGAAATAAATATCAACAAATTTTTTCATGGAAAACAACCCCACAAAAACAAAGTCAAAAGACAAATAACATTAGGGAATTTACTTGAAATGTGCCACATAACACTAATCTCCGTTGTATGTTTAAAAAAAATACTTCTAGAAATTGAGATGCAAAAGATTTATTAACATCGCAATAGAAAAATGGACAAAAGACATGATTAGTTACAAATGAAAACACAGGACCCTTCAACATGTGATAATAAGCCAAATCTCACTCATAACAGCCACAAATTTGACATCAGACACTGTTGTCTGTTGGCAAGACTATGGAGGTAATTCACACATGGCGCGTTTGAGAACAAAATGATACAACTCATATGGAGGACAATTTGGCAGTATCTATCAAAAGTATAAGTAAATTTGCCCTCTAGCCTAGTGATCCCACTTCTAATAATTCTTTCTGCAGGCATCCCTGCACACAGAAGAAATAACATGTTTACAAGGTTATTTCCTTCTAGCATGGTTTGTAACATCAAAAGACTGGGAAGAATCCAAGGATCCAACATGGGGACATTGATTAAATGATATGTGATACATTCACATGCTACATGACTTATGCAGTCAGGAAACTTTCTATGTGCTTATTCAGAAAGACTCCTATGATATACTATGAAAGAAGAATGGAAGTGAAGAACAGTGCATATTGTGTGCTACATTCTGCGTAAGAAGAGGACAAAATAAAATATATTGTAACCGCATAAATACTGGAAGAACATGTAAGAAACTAAAATGAGGGGTCAAATAGGGGAAGAGTGAAGACCAGAGAAGACAATACACAGAAATTTAAATGTAAAATTAAATTATTAATATTTACTACCATTTTAATATTGTGAAAGACTTCCCTGTTTTTATTCTGTATCATCTTTAACTTGCAAAAGACCATCTAATACTTTGTAAACTTAATCCCCCCGCCAAATGTCTTAAGTTTCCATAAGAAACCACATTTCAGGGCTCCCTTAGCATGCTGGTGAAATTCCCAACCTTTTTGCCTTCTCCGCAGTTTGGCCTCAAACCATTTAAACAGCTTCGGCTCTCCAAATGTATCCTTCATTCTAGCCAATATGGAAAAGAGTCTCATGGCAGTGGAGAAGAAAACATGCTAGAAGTTATAGAGAAGACAGAGCCAAGTCCAGGTAAGAAAAGGAACATCTAAAAGAAGATATCTCCTTGGGTGAACTTCTATTAGGACAGAGTAGAGGTCCAGGCTCCTGGATGTTTGTCACATGGGCCCACAGACTCGTCAATAAACCACCAAGAAGTGTTAAGTCTGTATCTTCTTGGATATAGAACTTCTTATCCAAGTCTGTATCTAAGAGCATTGGACTTGGTCTCAGCTCTTCCTCTTAGGAAGGTTGCAAAGCTAAGAGCCTGTAGATAGTCTCTATGAATCCCAATACTTCAGTATGTGAAGTATTTCATAGATAGTCCTCAGTTTCACTCCTCCCTGTATCTATACACCTTGGCCGCGTTATTGAACAGTTCCTCCCACTAGGGGCAAAATGGATTTCCCCACGTCATTAGTGTTGATCTTGGCAGTAAGACTTGCTTTAGTCAATGGAATGTGGACAGAGTGGCCATGTCTGTTAAGACTTCGGATGTTGAAAGGCATTGTGTATTTCAGCTCAGTTCTCCTGTACCTCTGCCAAATGCATAAGAACATGCCCCAGCTAACCTACTGGTCCAAGAAAGATGAGAGACATGTAGAAATCTGGATCTAACTTGCAGTCTGAATCAGATCCAGCCCAGCCAAGCCTAGATTAGCAGTCCCTCAGCTAATACACACGTGTGCACAATAATAAATTGTTTCAAGTCCCTGAGTTTCAGGGTAATTTGTCACGCAGCATCGTTGTGGCAATCGCTGACTGATGTATCTAATTAATCTGATTCTGGAAATAGATACAAAAATGCGTTTTCATTACCTACCTAGTTGCTGGCATCTTGAGTTCTTTTTTACAAGAATCAAATGTTTTATTTCACAATGTAAAATGAAATGTCTCAAAATACGAGGTCTGTCCAGAAAAAGTCTAGCCATCGTAAATACAACAAGAACAGTTTGTGTGACATCGATGTAACCCGGCAGCCAAGGAGAGTGGACTGAAATGCGCATGGGTGAACAATGATGACTTCACTGTACTAGTCAGTGGGGGCAGTAAACATCATTGAGTGAGCATGTGTGTACTGCGTGGCTGTTGCACTCAAAATGGCTGAGCGAATAGAGCAACGAATCTGCATCAAATTTTGCATGAACACATTCCTCCAAGGAAACTATACAGATGATTAAAAAAGCCACAGCTATGGGCAACTGGTGATTGGCACCACCACAATAACATGCCCACTCACACATCACATCTCACGCAGAGTGTTTTAGAGGATCATCAAATCACCCAGGTGACTCAGTCACCCTACAGCCCAGGTTTGGCACCCTGAGACTTCCGGCTTTTCCCAAAACTACAATCACCTTTGAAAGAGAAGAGATTTCAGACTGTTGATGAGATTCAGGAAAATATGGCAGGGTAGCTGATCGCGACTGGGAGAACTGTGTGAGGTCCCAAGGTACCTACTTTGAAGGGGACTGAGGTATCAGTGTCCTATGTACAATGTTTCTTGTATCTTGTATCTTCTCCAATAAATGTCTCTATTTTTCATACTACATGACCAAATACCTTCTGGACAGACCTCGGATATGTTGTAAATAAAATGCTCTTTGGAGGTAACTATGATGAGCTGAATTGTGTCCCCCGCAAATTCATATGTTGAAGTACTAACCCGCAGTACCCCAGAATGTGGCTGTATTTGGAGATCGGATGCTTCAGGAGTTAATTAAGGTTACCTGAGGTCTTTAAAATGAGCCCTAATCCAATATGACTGGTGTCCTCAAGAGAAAAGGAGATTAGGATACAGACATGAACAGAGGAAAGAACACGTGAAGACACAGGGACAAGATGGTCACCTACAAACCAAGCAGAGAGGCCTCAAAACAAATCAACCCTATTGCCACTGGGACCTCAGACTTCTAGCCTCCAGGCCTGTGAGAAAATAAATTTCTGTTGTTTAAACCACCCGCTCTGTGGTATTTGTTACAGCAGCCCTAGCAAACTGATACTGATTTTAGTATTGAAAACTGAGGTACTGTAACAATTATCTAAAAATGTGGAAGTGGCTTTGGAACTGGTTACTGGGTAGACAATGCCTTAACTTCTCATTTCTACAGTAAAGTGCACTGAGTAACAATCTGAGGTGCCAGAAACATACCTCTTCTAGCACAAGTGTGCTTGAGTTCTCTGTTTCGACCATACAGCTCTCCTCAGGCTCAAACTCCTGAGTGAGACTCAGCCTTGGAGTCTAGAGGTGGAGAAAGGGAACTCTCCTGACAGCGGTCAGTCAATACCTCAGGGCACAGGAAGTGTACCAGGGCTAGTTGTCTGAGGGGAATGTTTGAAGAACCGGACCTCTCTCCTCGGGTTACCAGGTAAAATACAGGACACCGAGCTAAATTTAAATTTCAGAAAACAACTACTGTTTAAATATATCTCAAATATTGCATGCAACATTCTTATACTAAAAAAGTATTTGTTGTGTATCTGAAATTCAAGTTTAATTCAGCATCTCGTAAATTGTATTTGTTAAATCTGGACAAATCTCCTTCCCCTTCGCTCTTGCCCAGGATTAAAGCTATAATAAGAAACAGTTATGGCGTGGTCTCAGGTCAAGAAAGAGGGACAGAAGAGAAGGGATGTCCAAAAGATGAACGGATAAACAAAATGTAGTATATACACACGATGGAATCTTAGCCTTAAAAGGAATGAAATTCTGGCATCGATAAACCTCAAAGACAATATGCTAAGTGAAGTAAGCCAGATACCAAAGGACAACTGTTGTATGGTTCCACTGTATGAAGTACCTAGAACAGGTAAATTCATAGAAACAGAAAGCAGAATAGAGGTTACCGAGGTCTGGAGGAAAAGTAGCTATACAAAGTCTCTGTTTAGGAGAATAACAAGCTCTATAAATGGACAGGGGCAGTGGTTGCACCACATCATATATGTTCTTAAGCCACTAATTTGCACCCATCAAATGGATAAAATGGTAAATTTTATGTTATGTCTATTTTACCACAATAAAACAAAATGTAAAGAGAATCCCTGAGACTCCTTGCCACTGGCTGGAGGGATTCTTCCCAGGCCACTCAGCCATTTAGTCAGTAAGGGATATACGTCAACTGAGGGCTACTGCATTATTTTTTCATGATTTGCAGATAGGTATGGATGATGAGATCATACGCTCCTTGTTGTTAGGAAGTCATACTTCTTTACATCCTCTTTGGTGTAAACCACATTGTAGAGGTTGGAAATTATTAAAATAATGAATGCCTTTGGCCACATATTTCTTTGCAGTCGGTAGGAATTAGCTTCTGTCAGGAGCTGTCCATATACTGAACACTTTTACCAGTGGCTCATTCTGACTTCTGGCTAGCATTCTGGACCAATGTTTATTATTCGAACAGATTTTAAGACATTATATTAAACTAGTTTCATAAAGTTCATATTATGCACAAAATCCCAATCCCTTGTTAACCTGCGTGCATCTATTGCAGTGGTAGTTTACAGAGCAATGAAGAATTTATACATCAAATACTTAAGGGATCAGTGTCTACCAAAAGAACTTAACAAGAACTTTGAATCTGGAAAATAATACCTTTAGTGTTCTTGAAAACATTGATCTTTTAAGTATTTCAGAAAATTTCTCCCTCCTCTGTGAACTTGACATCAGATGAAGGCTATGATAAGACACGAATGGAATATTTTATTATATTTTGTCTTAAATTTGATGTTAGTATCCCCTAACACAGCCACTGTGAATGTAACTTACAGGAAGGATTGATCAAACTGTATTGACAAGTAGAGAAATACTGAATGAAATCTCAGATTTTGTTCAAGCAGCAAGTCTCTACCCACCTATTGCTCAGTATCCATGTGCATGGAAAGAATATAAAAGTATCTGCTTCACCAACCTCACAGTTGTTTTGAGAGTCAAATAGGACAGTAACCTTAAACACATCTTTGAAACCTATGAAGTACAATACATCATGTTGACATTATGAATTTCAGGACTGAAATTGAACTTAGCCCAACCACAGAAAAGGAGCTGAACTGTCAGCAAAAGTTTTGCATTAAAAAGTCCAACATATCTAATCCTTAGGAAACTGAATTCATATTTCAGAAAATATGTTAGATTTCAGGGCAATAATTAATAGGATGGTAAATGGGACCATGTGTCTGGACCAATTCCCAGGGCTTATTCAAAATGTTCACTGAACATTTGACTTGGGAGTATTTGAAGAAAGTTTTTGACATATTCAGCAGATAAGAGACACATAATTTTCTAGATATGAAGTAAAAACCCTCATTTAAAAAAAAAAAGTACAAAATAATGAAGTCGTCAAAGAAGTTGTAGACAAGCTTGTAAACTGCATAGTGTCCTAGCACAGACAGCTAATACCTAATGAGATCTTTCTCCTTGATCGAATCTATACGCCATGGCAAAGGTCATGTTCATTAGAAGTCTAAATGTTCCCGTTGGAAACAATTTCTGCTCACCGAGCCAAATATCTGAGCTGCTCCTATCAGAGTTGAGTTGCCTCGGCCTCATCAACATTCTGTCCCAGCCAACTAAACTGAGAGCCTCCCTTTTTCTCCGATGACCTTCAAGAATATATGCAAGAGGCTCCTCTTCTTCTTCTTTTTTGTTTTTGGGTTTGTTTTTTTTTTTTTTTTGGCAAGCATGACAGGGATGCGAGGACACAGGCAGAAAAAAAACAGCCCGTAGAATAGCAATATCAAATTTGAAAAAGAAGATTACAAAACTATGGAACTGGCTCAATTTCCAGGCGCAAAAAGAAAAAAAAAGGTATCTCCAGACTCTACTAAGAAGCATAGAACATATTCTAAGGGGTTCGGAAATTATATTTGTTTACCTTGAAAGATAAATAAAAAGGATCAAAATAGCCCAACTTTGGATGTTCTTAATGATTCTCCAATTTGGTTACAAAATTAAATTAATTTACTTCAAGTTTCTCAGGGTTAATAGATTTACTCTGAAGGAGCTCTCTATTAGAAATTGTTGTTGTTGAGGACAGACTTAAAATGCATTAGGTATATTCAGAAAACTAAGTGGAAAAATAACCCTAATTGGGCTGACCCCTCCTGCCTCCAGAAAGTTAAGATATATGTTTGACAGGTAATTAAAAGCAATATTCTAAAATGGGACTGAAATCAACAGAGACACTCTGCAGAATACCAATGGCAGAGTGGCTTATGTTTGTCTTACCTTCTTTCAACTCCCACAAAATGTTTTCCACTAAAATGAATATTTGAGCCACTGCCAAAATTAAGAACTTCTCTTTGGGAATAATGCAAATTTTGTATGTTTAGAAAGGTAATTCGATGCTGAAAAAAACATGGGTTTTAATATTTGGTGGACATGGGTCCAAATTCTGGTTTTGTTCCTTGCAGCTCATGATGTTAAGTTATTTAGTCTCTTCAAGCTTCAGTGGCTGGTGGTTGTTTTTTTTCCTGAATAAAGGGGAGACAATAGTACAGAAGACTATTAGGGCAACAGAAAATTATATAAATATTTATATAGCCCATTACAGTGCTAGAGCATAGTATATTCACAATAAAAGTTTGCTGAGCTGCAAATATAGTAAGAATGTCAACTTCAAATGTTATCATCATCATTACAAAGATAATAGCTATTATTTTCCTGAAAAGGGTGTAGTTAACTTCTATTGGGACTACTCTTAGTGCTAACGGCTTTCAAACACAGATCTCGCTTTGCTTTTAGCACTCACACCCAACCTCAAGCAGATTTAATCCATATCAGTCTTCAATTTTAAAAGTGTTATAATGGTATCAAACGTTGAAAATTTTGATTGGATAACTCAAAAGATTTCCCACCTGCTGTGATTCTGATTGGCCATAAAAACAATAAACCAGCTACATGTGAGTTGACCTACAAAACTCATTTTCCAACCAAAAAAAAAAAACTGAGCATTTAAAAAAAGAATATCTCCAAATGGAAGGAGAGAGTTGTATTTTTAATCACATTATTCATTTTCATCCTATTGTATTTCTTTAGAAGTAAGATTCACAAATAGAATGAAAATGCAATGCTCAGGTTACATTTAAGGGCTTGGAGAATGCTAATGAGTTTTTTAACTATAAAAAAACTTACATAAATAAAAATATATTAAAAGGAAATCCACACAAAACAATCAAGATAAATGCAGAAAAAGATCAAAGATTGAGAATGTATTAGAGTCCAATGAATTAGTCTGCTTGGGTTTAACAAATATATATTTATGGCCTATTTGTGGTGATTTCCTTTGGTTTGAGCATGGACAAATTTTCTCTCCATTAAGAATGGGTTCTTTTATTCTCAGTTTCATTCAAGTAATCGTGGACTCAACTTTTCCTTAGTATTGTCGGATCCCACGCTGCGGAAATGGCTTCAAATAATGAGCACTGGGGGGTGAATGAAATGCCGCTCATGTTTACACGGGCACAAACAAAAGCCCTAGCACACTGGCAGCATTCTGTTGATCTGCTGATTTCCTCCGATATGGTTCCTGCCGAGACACAATAACAAGGGAAAATAACAAAAAGTCCACTGAAAGATCTGTTATGGGGATAGGGAGGCACGTCTCTTAAAAATAAGACCATAATATGTTCATATAGTGCTGAAATTCACCCACGCCAGTCAAAATAATTTATGAAGATGAAATTTCAAGTCTATTCAAAATATCGCCAGAGGGGGGCTCTACTTGTGCATGTAAATAATAGAGTCCAAGGGCGTCAGCCAGTCTAAAGGAGATGTTTATTATCTATGCCGCCCCTTCTCCCCATCCTTCTTACCCACCACCCAACTCCAACGTATTGTTGAAAGCAGCCAATAGTAGGTCATGTGGCCAGAAATGGACACAGTTCATAATGAGCGGACTGTAGAGCACCTAACATGATAGAATAATCTTACAACCTGCGAGTTTCACCCCGTTTTTAAGAAACGATAACGATTTTTATTACTTTATCAGATTTCCTATCAGAAGGCTGAAATCAGCATCATGTATCGAACTGACCTCCCCACCTTTGGGAACAGAAATTTCGTACGCACATTTATCAAATATTAAATTCCATAAACTTCAGGAAAAGGGGAATCCCTTTATCTGGGATTCCCTTAATTAGCTGTAATGTTCTGTATGTCTATAGAGAATCTTACATCAGATCCTCAAAATCAGTTACCGGGACGGAAGGTACAGTAGATAGTGCAGTGATTTCTTCCCATATCTCAGTTATGAATCAACAGTATTTCTGCGTGCCATGGTGCTCGTAGGTATATTACGAAAAGAAATCTAGGCATAAGAAAATGGCTGGCCTTAACCCACAAATTGTTAGGAGACGAAATAAAAGTGAAAGCAACACAAAAAGCCATATAATGAATTTAATGACACTCAAATAGCTTGGACTCTGCTGGATGCCACTGGCCTCCCTCTAAACAGCCTATTCATGCTGCTCACAATACTGGTAGCATCACTTTTACTGACAATTTTCAATTTGCCTTGACTCTTTGGACCAATTCTAGACACCCAATCACTGCAACTGAAAACTTGGAACAAAGGTAAGTTAATGGCTCAAAATAATTGTTTAATTTATATTTAAGTTCTTTTTCCTCTATCACCATGACTTCTCCCTCCCTCTTCCTCAATCCCTATCTTCTTTTCTATATTTGTGTATTTGGCAGAAGAAATTTTAAAGAGTAATGGAAGAATTGGGAGGAGGACAGAAACATGGATAGAAATACAGTAACAATTCTTGCTGCCTAAAGCCCAAACCAGAACCCGTGATATTATTGCACTGAAGACATGAAGATTAAAAGAGCCTCAAAAATAAATTTGTCAGTGAGGCCAGACAGGGGAACAGTCTTGACCTGAGATGACAGAATTTGAACTCAAACATACCTAGATGGAAAAGCAATGAAACCTAATGGAAAGAGATTTTAGGGAGGATTATGATGAGTGGCTTAATCAGAAATTTTTCAGTTTTGATTGAGAGAAATCTAATACAAGATGACGAAAATAAATGGAGTTTTTAAATTATATAATTAAAAAGTCCAGGGAGGGTCTAGCCTCAGGAATGGTTTCAACCGGGGCTCAAACAATGTCTTCAGATCTCCATCTCTCTATCTCTCCATTCTTCAGCTCTATTTTTCTCAGTAGGTTCTTTCCTGTCTTTCATCCCAACAGTGCAATTGTCCCAGGAAAAGAAAAAAGAAAGCTTCACCTTCTCAATACTTCCAGTTAAAACAGCCAGGTTTGCATTCCACTGATCAGGACAAGATCACATACCCGTCCCTCTAGTGAGGGGAAGTGTAGTGAGGAGGGGGGTACAGGCCCAACCCAAACTTCATGGATTGAGAATTTTCCAAAGAAAAATCAAAGTGCTATTACCCCAACAGAGAGGAATGGACACAGGGCAGAACAAGGCAAAAGATATCTACCACATTTGGGCTACTTGCTAAAGGAGGAATTGTAAGCTAGATATGTACAATTTGGTTAATATAACAGAAATTGTTAACCTCCCCCAACACCCATTTTCTCTTTCTTTGTTTTGGTAATACATTCCTGGAGTTTTATCTGGTACACTACCACCCTTACAGCTAGGTGTAGCTGTTTGACTAAGTTTAGGCTGGGATGTGACAGGAAGTCCTGAGCAACTTTCAGATCACCTCAAAGATAAAATGTTTCCAGGAACTTCTTTCTCCCTCGTTGCTCTCTGAGAAATAGCCCCACTATCCTGCCATTTTGAACCAAGATCTAGAAGACACATATTAAAGACGGTAAAGTTGACTGACTAGCCTGGGTCACTGAATGACCTAGTCAAGCAGAAATGTCTGCCCAACCTGAGCTACCCATCTACCTTAGAACTTTCACCTGAGGCACAAATAAGCACCTTATCCATCTATTTTATATGTCTTATCAAAGACAGTATAGTTTGGGTTCTTTTTGTTTATCCGGTACCTTAATCAACATACTAAAAGACTCACTATGGACAAGTTCTAGAGAAAAATGGTCAAAACTATTTTAAAACAATGGACCTATAAATGTTTATGAGTACATTTTAATACATGTATGTGGCATTTTATGTAACCACAATACTAGGAAATATAAGAGCATATTTCTTAATATTATTAGATCCTTACACACAAAAAAAGATAAAAATAGTTATCTCTGAGTGGTAGAATTAGACATTATGTTTACTCTCTTCTTCCTGCTTGTCTTTGTTTTGTAAGCTTCCTTAAATTAACTTATAATATGTTTGAAGTAAAATAGAGATTGCTATCAATCTTATAAAATGGAAAGAAATGACTTTTCCAGGGAAATTCTTTTCAGGAAATTAAGATTCATTTACTGCTCAGTGAGAGATGATGTAGCGATGGTCAAGAGCCAAATACATGACCTCAGATACTGTGGTAGATTGCAAAAATGGTCTCAGAGTCTTTCCATTTCTATACGTACACCTCTTTCCACTGTGACTTTACAGCTCCTTCCATCAATAAACCCGAGCATGGCCATGTGACTTGCTTTGGTCAATGAAACATTACCAAATAGGGTGAAAGCCCAGACTTGAAAAGTACTTGCACATTAGAGCTTGTTCTTTCTTGCTGCTCTTAGGAACCCTGGGAGCACCACATGTGAACAAGCCTAAGATGACAAATGCCCAAGTAATCCCTGTTACCGCGGATGACATCAAGCCAATCATCAGACATGTCAATGAGGCCATACTAGACGAAACAGCCCTGGATGCTGGCTCAGACCAGAAGAGTCACCCAGATGATCCATAGAAATACAAAAAATAATCACATTTGTTTAAAGCCCATGTTTTGTGGTCGATTGTTATGTACTCTGTTAAATACAAGATATCTTCTAGTTTAATCTTTGAAGACTAAAGTACATATTATACAAGATTATTGATAAAAATGATAAATGGACCAGGGTTAGGAAAGAGGAAAAAATGACTAAAGGAGGAAATTAGAAATGGAAAGCAATATATAATATCAATAATGAGTAATGCCTTTTAAAAAAGAATGAAATCTTTTCATTTGCAACAGCATGGATGAACCTAGAGGGAATTATGCTAAGTGAAATCAGTCAGTCAGGGAAGGAGAAATACCAAATGATTCAACTCGTGTAGAATTTAAAGAACAATATAAATGAACAAACAACAAAACAGAAGCAGACTTACAGATACAGAGAACAGACTGATGGTTGCCAAAGGGGAGCGGGTTTGGGGGACTGGGTGAAAGGGGTGAAGGGACTAAAAAGCACAAATTGGTAGTTACAAAACAGTCACGGGGGTGTAAAGTACAGCATAGGGAAAACAGTCAGTAATATTGCGATAACTGTGTATGGTGCCGGGTGGGTGCTGGAAATGTCAGGGGGACCACTGTGTAAGGTATATGATTGTCTAACCACTAGGTTGCATACCTGAAACCAATACAAAATTTAAAAAAATTTTAAATAATGAATAAGGCCTTTTTTAAAAGTTACAAGGTTCAAGTATCATTATGCAACACTTTTCACTCACAAAATTCTCGGGAGAAATGATATGAGCAGGAGACTCAGATGTTTTGAATCGGATAGGAATTTACAGTGCACGAGACTCATGCAATCCACTTTACAGGTGAAGAAACTGAGATTTACAAACGTGAGCTGATTATGTTTTACACAACTTATGCCAACTGCTACAAATGCTTCACTGCATTGTGAAGACCTCTTGATTTGAACCCTAAATCATAGGGCAATTTTAGAACCTCAGAGACAATAACTTTTAAAATTTTGAATCAGGACACTGTATGACAGTAAGAGCTCAACATATGAAAATTACGACAAGCAGATTGTGGACGTAAAAGAGTCCTGCAGGTCCAAGTGGAGCTCCATAAATGTAGGCTCAGTTCCCAAATAGCTCCCTTGTGTTCTTTCTCCAAAACACAGCCTGAAAACATCTAGGGCAGACACAATTTTCAAAGTAGAGGATAGACATATTCTTCTTGGCAGTTAGAGAGAGCCTTAGATTTCTTTTCTGCCACACACACCTGTTAAAAACTTGGCTATAGATTGAATAGCCAAAGGTCATAGGTCGAAACCTAACCACCAGTGTGGTGGTGTCAGGAGGTGGGGCATTGGGGAAGTGATTAGGTCATGAGGGTGGAGCCCTCATGGAAGGGATTACTGCCCTTACAAAGAGACCCAAGAGCTCCCTGGTTCCTGTCGCCACAGGAGAACACAATGAGAAGATGGCCATCTATAAATGCAGAAGCAGGCTCTTGCCAGACACTGAATCTACCAGCCCCTTGATCTTGGACTTTTCAGTCTACAGAATGGCGAAAAATCAAGGTTTGTTGTTTAAGCCACCCAGTCTGTGGTCTTCTTGTTACAGCAGTCCAAGCTAAAATGAGCTTGCACAGCTAAAATGAAAGTCCTCAAGAACCACACACTCAGTTTACTGTTCCAAACCAACCACCTCCAAACTCAGAGGTTTAAAACACCAATTTATTATTTCTCACAATTCTGTGGGTTGACCAGGTCGTTCCTCTGCCATCTCTGGCGGACTCATTCATGTGCTTGTACTTGGTTGGCATATCAGTTGAAACAGATGGCATAGCTGAGCCTCTCTCTCCATGTGGCCCTTAATCCAGGACTTATTCATTGAATAGCGAACCCAAGACAGTGCTCAAAAAGGACTAAGACTCTCGAACTTGCACATCTATTGGTTAAAGCAAGTTACATGGCCACTCAGGCTGAAAGGGCAGGGCAACTCTACTTTTTGATGGGATGAACTGCAAAACATTGCAGCCATGCTTTTCAGTTCAACGCAAACACTCTCATCCAGGCTCAGATATCCAATGTTCTGCCATTTACACCTAATGAAAATGACATCATTGAACTGAAAATTCCCTAGGCCTGCACACATAAATCTTTCAGCGGCTTCAAGCTGAAATCTTTCTAGACAGAAACTGTGGTACTTGCCTTATTGTGATGGACAAATACATTACTGACCTTCCCAAACAAGATGCCACAATAGGAATTATACTGAACAGTTATCGCCATCAGTCATTTCCGAGGTGATTATAAACTCAGAATTGCCGATATACAACGCCACAAAAGGAAGCACTGGAGTTTTTCATGTCAAATTTAAGACTTAAGATTTGAATGTTAAAAGGTGTAAGGATAGGAAATATGGGTGAAGCTTTTTAAAATAATCTTTAGGTGAAGCTCTTTTTAAGAATGACCCACAGGTAGAAGCCAAAATGAAAAGACTGGCAGATTTGAATATATGCAAATGTTAAGATCCAGTATGACAAATAAATATATCACATTAAACAAATAATAAAAATAACACGTATTTACAGTGTTTACTAAGCACCAAGTACTATTCTAAATACTTCGTATATTTTAAATTCATTTAACACTTAGCACAGTCCTATGAGGTGCACGCTATTATTTTCCCCATCTGGAGGTGAGAAAACTGACAGAATAGTTATATAAGATACCGATGCCAAGAAGTAAGTAGCAGAGGCAGCATCTGAACCCAAGCAGTATTGCTCCAGGGTCTAAAACCTAAATCACTGTGCTCTACAGAAAACCTAGAAAACATGGCTCCATAAGACAACATATCATTGATAAGTTAAGAACTCTTGCAAATAAAAAAAGAAACAGAAAAATACATCATTTTCTATGCACAAAGACTATGGACAAAGAATTCACAAAAGGGAAACGTAAATGGCCTATAAAATATGAAAAATGTGCCTCCTCACTAAGAGTCTTGACAACTCTAATGAGATACCATTTGTGTCCTGGCCAGTTTAGCAAAAACAAAAAATTATAATACCCATGTATATTATCTTCTTGCTGGTAGGAAGGTAAATTAATAAAATATTCCTACAGGATAATTTGGGTATATATACACCATTCGACCATTCATATGGTTTGATCCAACAATTTTACTTCTAGTAAATTTTGCAAATAATCAGACAAGTACATGAAGACGTAGGTTATAGGAATTTATTGTAGCACTGTTTATAATATTTATTAAAGATAGGAAAATTAAAAGATTGATTACATGTGCCCTGGCCAGGTGGCTCAGTTGGTTGGAACGTCGTCCCATACATCAAAAGGTTGTGGGTTTGATCCCTGGTCAGGGCATATACCTGGGTTGTGGGTTCGATACCCAATCAGGAAGCATATGGGAGGCAACCAATCAATGTTTCTCTCTCATATTGATGTTTCTCTCTCTCTCTGCTCCCCTCCCTCTCTCTCTAAACTCAATATACATGTCCTTGAGTAAGGATGAAATTTTTAAAAATTGATTAAATATGCTATGATTCTTCCATACAGGGAATACTATTTAGCTTTTTAAAATGATGATGCAAATTTCCACTTCCTGCCCTGGAAAGAGGGTCATAATATACTGTAAATCAAACAGTAGGTTTAGAAAACTGTTTAAAGAGTATAGTACAATTTCGTATGTCTAGATAGATTATATATTCTCTCTAGGTCATGGATTTTGTTTCTTCATTTTTATTGTTGTCACTATTACAGATGTCATATTCCCCCCACCTTGCCACCTCCACTGTCCCTGCCCCCCTTCCCCTGGCCATCCCCACACTGCTGTCTGTGTCTACGGGTTATGCATGTATGTTCTTTGGCTAATCCCTTCACCCTCTTTCATAGTTCATGGATTTTTTAAATAATTTTATAATGTTATGCTTTAGTTTTTGTATAACTCTTCGAGCGTTTCATGTACCACTTCTGCAATCATAAAAAAGCCAATCACCTCATTTCTAGAAGTTTAGGGCACTGAAACTCTTCCCACACTCTAAAATGATTCCCTTTAGAAAACCCACAAGCAAGAAGACTTTTCTGTTCCCCATTTCAGAGAACACCTATCTGATCGATTTTGCTAGAATCATGAGGTGAACATTTACTGCTACACAGTAAGGGCTGTTTGATACTCAGAACTACCTAGGGTTCACTGCCTCACAGCTACAACACCATATCCTATACCTGTTCAGGTATCTAATCACCAGTCATCTGAGAGGCAAAAATGATGACATAGATGACAAATCACAGCCTTCCAAAGTTCACCAGCCAATCGCATTCAAAGGGGAAAACAACCAGCCCAGTAATACATACTTTCAAATGGGTTTAAAGAGACACGATGAGAGTCCAGGAAAAGTCACTTTATAAGTGCAGGCAATTAACAGTCACTGCATCACCAGCCTTCTTAAGCAAAAATGTCACATGCTCAGAGCCAGGGACAATCAGAAGCTACAGAATGTCCTCGCCTGCTGACTGATGAAAATGACTGACGCTGGGGTGCCAGCTGGAAAATCAATTATTCACATCTACTAGGCAACTGCCCCCTACACACCAAGCAGCGGCAGGTCACGGGAAGGGGAGATGGTTGCCATTTGTTGTTAACATGCACTATCCATTTCTCTGGCCTTGGAGCTCAGCGCTAGCAAAATCAATACGCTGCTGCTGCTGCTGCAAGCTTACCGACTGCGTCCCAAGCACCTGGAAACCCCCCGACAGCTCTGTCACACAGAAATGACAGGTGGGGGGGATTCCTCGTCCCCCCCGTCATCATTTTCCAGCTTCTGTCTTCCCTATTTCCCACAGTGATAAGAAGGACAAGCCAAAGTTCTGCGTATTCCTAATGAGTTGGTCACTTTTGCTCAAAGTGGGAAAATAGGTATTTGCTTGCAAAGGCCCCTCAGCTGTTTTTCATCCTAATGATTACTTGGCTTTTGTTCTGGAGGCCCCAAAAGTCCTCCTTCAGTATGTGGGGCTGTCTTTTTAAAGGGCACGACCTAGTGAGGTGAAGAAGTTCAGAAAACTCATTTCAGTTTTTGCCAAACATTGTGAAATAAAGAAAATGCAGAGTTTGTTTTGTCAAGTTGTTTGTTTAAAATGTATTTTAAGGAATATTTATTTGGCCCTGGTTAGTGTGGCTCCATGGATTGAGTGCCTGCCTGGGTCATGGGTTCAATTCCCAGTCATGACACATGCCTGAGTTGCAGGCCACGTCCCCAGTTTGGGGCACACAAGAGGTAACCGATCGATGTATCTCTTACACATCGATGCTTCTCTCTCTCTCCTTCTCCCTCCCTTCCCCTTTCTCTAAAAATAAATAAATAAAATCTTTTTAAAAAGAATATTTATTTGTATGGCTCTAATGTCTGCTGCTCTTTGTAAATACAAGTTAGACTTACAGGGATGCAAAACAGTACAGACATTTTGGGAAAGAGTTTGGCAAGTTCTTATCAAGTTACGTATACATTTACCATATGACCAATTCCACTCCTAGAGGAAATGAAAACTTATGTTCTTATGAAAACCTGTGCATGACTATAGCAGCTTTATTCATAATATCCCCAAACTGGAAACAATCAGAATTTCCCTCTACTTGGAGATATGGAATGGGTGAACACACTGTGATACAAAAATAGGATGGAGCACAAGTCAGTAATAGAATGAAGCAAACTACCGAGATATGCAAAAATGGGGATAAGCTTCATAATATTACGTTAAGTAAAAGGCCAGACTCAAAAGCCACATACCGGATGATTTCATTCACGATTACATTCTGGATACGGTAAAACTATAAGGTCGGAAAACGGATCAGTGGTTGAACGAGGCTGCAGGTGGGGGCGGGGCTAAGTACCACCGGGCAGCTGGGCGGAGTTATTTAGAGAGAGGGAACTGTTTTGTATCCTGATTGTGACGCAGGCCCTATGACTGCATGTTTGTCAAAACTTACAGAGCTGAGTCAAAAACGCACACTACAAAGAGTGTATTTTACTGTATATAAATTGTGCCTTAAATATTGAAAGAGGGAAAAAATTGGGAGGAAAAAGAACTCAAGGAGTTCCTCTACAGTGGTAAACCACTCTGTCTCCCATCTTAATACATTTTCCTACTGTTTTACCATCCTAGCTTATACCACACTCTCTCCTGTTACATCCAGGCTAGAGCTGCAATGGACAGGACCCTCCGGAGCACATACCTCCTTGAAAGGCTCTAGTGCCGTGGACAGAAGCACTGGCCGAGGCCAGCCCACATTAAAACAATGCATTCGTGGCTGCTCAAGTCTCAAAGCCTTTCCTCCAAAACCTTCCTGGAAGAGTTCAATCAAACAGGCAGGGACGTCACCTAGAGAACTAGGGAATTGGGAGTCCTGGGTAGAGATTTACCAAATCTGCCACTAATTCTCAATATGATCTTCATTACACATGTTACTTCACGTTTATTTCTGTGGAGGTGCCGGCACCAAAAAAGTCATCAGGTAGCTTAAGACACTTCCAAACGTGTTGGGAGGATGAAGGGAGTCAATAAGGAGTGTTGAAACGCCCAGACAGTAGCGATAAATAGGAAGCTGTTTCCACCCTTAGTCCTAGAGATGCAAGAGGAGGAGGTGGTGGTGGTACAGGGACCCAGTGAGGTATGAAGCTGTGAACGAGGGGCTTTCCTGACAGGAGCTGTGACCACGAAAGCATGATCCAAAGCCAAGGTCACATCCCAAAGCTCGGAAGTACCATTTCTCTCCTCCCCTCCCCAATTTCCAAAGGTACTTCCCATTGGCTACATCCAATAGGCCAGCCGGAAAGGGAGCTTCAGTGACATAGGTCTTGGTGGTCAGCCTCCAGGACTCAAGTCAGGGCAGGGAGGGACACAGAATAAATCCTAGAAAGAGCGAAATGCAGAAAGGCCACTAAGAATAACAAGAACCACATTATTTACTAAACTCACGTAGTTTGAGAACTTCCAAAATCCTTGATGTGTAAACAGTCTCTGAATCTACCTGATGGTCGACTTTTAGAGCCTCCCTCCATGTTCCCTAGAAACCACACTTTCACATAAAATAATTCATACAATATTTCCTTAAGAATGTAATTAACTTCAGCCATTGGGCTAAAACCAGTTTTTCATCGAGCTGAATTGAATTTTACCCAGTCAATGGAATGGTCAATATCCTTCGGCAAGCAGAACCTTTCTAGAAAAATTCTCAGTTACCTATCAAAACTCAGACCAAGATGCTTCAAAGGAGTACGTATGTGACTAAATCCTGGCTTTATCAGTTAAAAGCCCTAGAGATTTATTCTAGAAAAGGGTACAGCCCTCTGGTACTGCTTTCTTCTTCCTCTGCCATCTCAGGATATAGAATAATAAATATAGATATGAATATAATACAGACATGAAGCAGAAATAGTCTAAAATCCCCAAATTCTTAAAATTTATTTTTTTACTGTGTATATAATATATATCTGTCCTGACTCCATAGCTCGTTCTGTAAGGGGCTATAAGTCTATACACAGGGTCTGGCAGAAGTAACGCCTGCTTGAGTGTGGTTGGTAGGGTAATAATATGAATGTAATAATTTATGGTTTTAATTTGAACATTTCACCTAAAATGGCATATGGTGAGCTTGAGTGTGATATTGTTACGTTGCAGGACAACACGCTTATGATTTTGTAATTAAAAAGGGGCGCTATTTGTGCCAGACACTGTATAGTAATATAAAGTTCCAGAAGTAAAACACAAACTCCATGGAAAACTGGGTCACTTGAAGATAAACACAGTCCATTTTCAGTGTTTAGAGCACTGCTTAAGGCTTATGAGGACCGCCTTACTTTGATATTTTTTTCCACAATCCCCTGAGTGACACTCTTTTATTCTTTCCTTAAACTCAGAAAACTTTTATCTCTGTGTACATTTCCAGCTGCAAGGGGAATAAAAACTACTTTGCAGCATGAGAAAGGGGGCTACAAAGGGAGGCAAGGCCAGCCACAGCCTTAAGCAGTATAACCTCTGTGGCGCACCGAGTCTGCAAACTCTATTCAGCGAGGCACAGGGGTTGCCACCGAACAAATCATAAGCCTCCACTGAACTCTCAGTAGTTGTCTTGTCCAGGGAACTTCTTGAAAGGGTGTAAGTGCTACTGAGGCTACTCACTCTCTGTCAAAACCCTAATGCTCTTCATCCATTAAGGCATTGAGCTTGTTGGGCTGATGCTTCTGTGTAACGATGCATTACGCGGGTCATCGGGGGCTCCCACGTGGAAAGGAAGGGGCCAAGTAGCATGCGGATTGCTGACACCCTTCCAACTTAGGGTCTTCTTCCAATTTAAAGACTGCCAGGATGTATTCCCAGGAAATACAGTCAGATGACCAGTGGCTGGGTTGGAGCCACACTGATTTTCGGAGCAGTTCCTTATAAGGTGACTGACTACATGATTAATTCACCTGACAGTGTGAAGGCGGAGGCCCCCTGGTAGTGTTCAAAGTGCTGCACTAAGTAGATTCCAGTGTCACACAAGAGTAACTAGTTCTGACCCACCTTCAAGGCCTGAGACAAAAGTACAAAATAGAAGCTCCCTGAGTTACAGAGCGCCTGTGCCTGAGAGCTGAGAGAAGGTTCTCCCCACGCCACGGGGGAACAATGTGAAGACCACGCGGGAAGGAAGGGGAGAGAGGACTCTTGCCAGGAGGCCATGAAAAGGCCCCACGTGGGTTTGGATTAAGATCTGGAGATCACAGTGGCACAGCAGATGGCGCTGGGAACCGGGAGAGGCCTGCCGAGCCGAGCTCCGGACTTCTGTCCTTTTCCTCCTGAAGGAGGGTGCCCCTGCCTGGCCCGACTGGGCAAACGGGGGACGAGGGGTGGGGGAGGCAGGGCTGTGTGTGTCGGTGGGTGTTTTAAACGGATTCTGAGATTTAAAGGCGACATTTAGCCACTATTCAAAACCTGTGTAATTTTTCAATAAATAGTTCCTCTCCTTTTCACCAAAAAAAAGTACAAAACAGACTCTCCTCAGAAATGCTTCCTTTTTTCTGAATCACCATTTCTTCCACCTCTGTTCCTTATCCTGTCCTCATAAAAAGCCATCGTTTTTCCTGTCCCCTATCCTGCCCTAATAATGATCTATGACTCTCCAAAGCCCTGGCCTGCAGGACACCCATGAGTGGCTATCCTGCCCCAAATGGTCCTTCAACCCAAAAATTATTTCTCCCATCCTAACAGCCCAGAAGATGTGGTCAATGGATAAACTTGATATTCTCAAGAAATATCTGAATTTTGAAATGGAATCTGTTAAACCAAAACAACATCCCACTCAGAGCAAATAACCAGGAAATGGGCCTCTCAATTTTCGATTAACTTTGCCTCCTGAAGCTGTCCAGAAAGAACACAGCAGAGGCGCAGGGAGCTCTCCCATCATTTCAGGTTTCCTTTCCCAAAGGCGAAACTAACTTCCTGTCTGGCCTCCTCCAGGCGGAGCAAATGAAGGAAAGAACGCCTGCCCCTCCTTCTGCAAGCCACAGCCTACTTTCTGACACTCCATCTCTACCTTATATGGTTTTACTGAAGTCATGAAATCTATATCCCTTTTGGAAGTTTATCAAATGTTTATCACAAATCCTTACCCTCTAAATTTATGCCACTAATTACAGAATTTTAAATTACTTCTTAAAAAATTAACCTCTCTAACTTGGGGGATCTTAACTCTTGTAATTATCCTGGCTTTCGGTTTACTCCATGTAATCTATCTTAATACTTCTTTGGAAGTAAATAGGCTACATAGCCTATATATACACACATTTATATGAATAAATATATATATGTAAATGTCAATAAAAATGTATTTTAAAGACCTCTGTAGATGACAAATATAATTGTTCTGATGCTAGCAACCAGCACAGAGTTAAATATACATATAAGGCAAGACTTTAACTCCTATGCTGTAAGAGGACCCAGGGCCAAATAAGTTACTGTATCAATAGGATGTTAGCAACTTACTCCATAGACTTGGACTTACTAGCTATTATAATAGCTTACACATATTAAACAAAATGACCTATGGGAAGGTTTCTTCCCCCACTTAAATTGTCAGCTCCCCTCCTTCAAACATGACTCCATCTAAAATGGTATTTCAATTTCCCAACTGACTCCACCCTGCTCCTGCTGACATTATCAGAATGTCGTAGATCTTCATAGATCATTTCTTGTTGTGTTGGGTGCTTTTTGAAAAAGGGAGCAAGACTGGCAAACAGCAACTGAAAAATCCATTAAATTAATCTATCGACAAAATGCAGAATAAGCTTGAAAAATAATGAGACCATTAGTGAATGAGGCAGATGGTTTGGCAACCCTAAAAGACTAACATCAAACAAACATTCATTTGAGTCTTCATCTAGCTTCACTAAATTAGTATGTCAATTCAAACATTTGTCTTTTGATATCTCTTTTCCAGTGATGGGAACTATGTGAGTGTGGACCACCAGCAAGAGGAGGAGGAAATGCTAGCCAAAGAAAATGGCACTTGTAAGTCATGCTAACACTAAGCCTTATGGGGGTATAATAGAACTTATTGGAGATCTTCCATCCATACCTCAAAGGCATAAGGACATATTTGAGTTCTTCTCTCATGTGTAATTATCCATAATTATTGCCCCAAGTTTTTCAAACTTTGTGACCACATTCTTTGTGCATTGCAGTAGAATCCTTGCCATGCTGTTAGTGGATTAATCTTCAATAATATACATACTCACAAACAGGAAAGATATATTTTTACCCTCTATGAAAGTTCACAAAGGAGTGGGGATTGAGAGAAGAAAATCTCTTGCTAATCTCATACATAAAATGAGGGATACAGTGTTAACAAAACAAAAACAAAAAACATATCCCTCAAAGAGTTTACTATTTGGGAATATCAGACATTCGTCACCAAACCATGCAGAGACTATACTGAGGGGTGTGTGTGTAACAAGACTCGGATTTTCTACTCAAAAATTAAAATTTTGACACATTGAATATTTACAGAAGACCATAAAAGAAAATTAGCAGTTAAAAAAGGAAGCCACTACAAAGGAAAGGATTCGCCATTCACACTGGAAAAGTCCATGATAATCTCTCTTCTAAATGTCTCGCTATGAAAATAAAAGATGTTCAAAATGCATCAAGCAGGATTAAAGGCAAATTTAAAAGACCAGCTTTATTTTCTTTTCAGGCTGTCAATCAAAAGTATCCCTGTGGTACTGGGAACAAACTTACCTCCCTAGTCATCTCACAGAACTCAGAAACCTAATGAGAACATGACGATTTTTAAGCATAAAATATTGACACATGATGCGAAGCTGTCTTCAGTGAAGAACTACCCCCAGTTGGTAAAGAACTGAAATATTGCAAAAAGGAGAAAAACATTACAACCTTTCTTCCCAGGATCCAACTTGGCTCTGTGCGCTAGAATCTAGACCAAAAAACCTGAAAGACTCACTCACGTGTAAACCTTATAGCCCGACAGGAAAAATTACCTAGAAGGATACACATGAAAATGTTAATTTATAGTAAATTCCCTTGAGCAGGTCGCAGGTAAGTCCTTGTCAACTTACTGCAGATCACCATTTTTATAATGAGCGTATACTAACTTTATAATAAAAAAAGACTGCGTGTTTTCAAAATGGTGAGATAAATTATAGAGGTAATTCTTTCGGTTGTTTTTCAGGTTTGCCTGTTAGGTAAATTAGTCCAGCTTCTACCCTGAGGCTCTCACATGAAACACTCTTTTCCTAGTATCACTAAAACTGCTGCTTCTCATCCTTTAAAAGCCCATATGATCTGTCAAACCAAGGAACTGTTTCCCTATTTTAACTTGATAAAAGGGGAAAACATCTTTTGTATACATTTATTAGTCAAAGCCTAAAATTGCAAAGGGTTTTCTTGCTCTAGCTCCTTTTCTTAGGACACGGAACCAATAAAGGAGGAGTTAACAGATGAAAGGTTTTTTCCTCTAGATACCAATTGTGTTACATCGATTATCATGTACGATTCAAGTGTATAGAAATTCACTTGGCAGCTACTAAACAAGACAACATGAACAAGAGGAATCTAATATGTACTAATTTCAGCAGAGAAAATAAATGTTTGTGGGAGGGGGGAGTTTAAAGTGGCATTTAAATGTAAGTACTATTGTATCATTTCACTGTAAGTTCCCACTGTGCTTCATACCATAAAGCACACAGTAAGAAGTCAAATGGTTTAGTGGAAAGAACACTGGATAAGAAGTCAACAGGCCTGGATTCTCGCTCCAGCTTCACCACTATGTAATTCGCTAACTTTTATTTTTATTTTTCATTGTATTTTTTTATATAAGCCCCCCATACTCTCTTCCACCTCTACTCGCCCCCCTCCCCTCCACAATCACAACACTGTTGTCCATGTCCCTGAGTTCTTTTTTTTATTTTCTTTTTTGCCCAATCCTTCATTCTATCCATTTCCTCATCAGTAAAACAGGAATTGAATCTCCCTTGCCTGCCTCAGGGGGTCTGAGTGAAGACAATGAGAGAATGAATGAGAAGGAATGAGAAGGAACACTTTATTTAGATTATAAAGCATTTTTCAGTTGACTAATCTACTCCCTTTATATAATCCTGGTATCAAAAGAAAAATTTTATTATAGAATTGCAACTCATCATTACTCAAATCCCCCAAGATCAACAATAATCAAATTCTACTTGCTTCTATAAGTCAATTTCAAGACGTGAAATGGTTGGGTATCAATAAACCATCAAAGATATTTGAAGGGCTGCTCTTCCAGTTATTTGAAATTCTTCCTTAATATAATAAAAAAATTCCTTCTTTCAGTATCAAGACACACTTGTTCAGGTTTTTGTCAACTGGCACCTCCCAGGATCAAGCATGGACTTTGTTTCTTCTACCAGACTCCCAGTGCAGAAAGTTACAACCCTTCCCTTGCCTTACAGAAGCGTTTTGCTGGAAAATCATAAATAATGCATTTTTATTTCTACCTAGAGTGACAAAATGACATTGGAAAGAGTTAAGAGTGACACAAAGACACTGGAAAGACTTCTGGACCGATGGTCAAGTTGACCAGTATGGTCAAAGCTTTGGAAAGGCTCAGAAGGGAATGAACCACACAGACCCCATTCGCGTCACTCCTGCAGTCAGCAGTTTTCCTGCGAAGGGCTGGGGAGGAAATATTGAAGGCCTTGCAGGCCATGTGGCAACTGTCACAACTACTTAACTCTAATGTTATAGTGTGCAAGCGGCCATTGGCAATACATAAAAAAAAAAAAGTTCCAATAAAACTTTACAGATGTTGACATTTGAATTTCATATCATTTCCATATATTACAAAAATTTTCATGTATTATGAAAATTTTTATTCTTATTTTGGTTTTTCTCGATCATTTAAAAATACAAAAAGCATTCTTCGCTTGCAAACTGTACAAAAACAGGCCACAGGCGGGATTTGGTGCATGAACTGTAGTTTGCTGGCCCCTGTTTGAGACAAAGAAATAGCAGGAATGTAGGCCAGGCTTCCGGGAAGCAGGTCCTGCGACAAGAATCAGAATTAATGTGGGAAGACCTGCCATGGGAAGCCGGTGAGGGGGAGGAGGAAGCAGGCAACAGGGAAAGAAGAGAAACTAAGAATCAACCAGTCGGATGGCCCCCAGTGGTTTCCACTTTCTGGTTTTAATACCCTTGTGTGGTCCTCTCCCACAAGGTACCAGAGTTGGTCTGTGTGCAACAGAACATGACAGAGGTGATGGTATGACATTTCCAAGATGAAGTTACGAAAGACTGCCACTTTCGTCCTGGGGTCCTTCTCCCTCTCTCGCTCTAGAAGGATGCAGCTTCCATTTCTTCAAGACACTCAATCAGCCCTGTGTATACAGAGGGCCACCCAGCAAGGATTTGAGGTCTCTAGCCAACAGTCCTGTCAAGTGAACTTGGAAACAAGTTCTTCAGCTTCCGATCACTGCAGCCCCAACTGACAGCTCAACTACAGCTTCATGAGAAACCCTGAGCCACAACCACCCAGCTAAGCCATGCCCAGATTCCTGATCCTTAAAAACTGAATGATAAAACATTTTTGTTGTTTTAAGATGCTAAGTATTTTTATTCCTCACCCATGGCTGCCTTCTCATGTGCCTCATCCAGGGATCGAACCCACGACCCTTCTGTCTAAGGGACAACATTTCAACCAACTGAGCCATACCAGCCACGGCTAAGATGCTAAGTTTTATAGTAATCTGTCATACAGTAATCAGAATTCCAAAGCCAAGCAAGGAGCTAGCATAGTTCCACAGAATGTCGCTTTGGCCTAATCCTGCAGGGATGCCCTGGAGTTTAAGCTCCTCCTAAGAGTTGCCCTGACCAGAGAAACAAAGGAGCTGGAGCTCTCAAACTCTAGCTCCCATCAGGTAAGAGCCACTGCAGGGAGAACATAAACTCCCAGGCATTTCCATCTCTCTGCATGTTAGGTAGAAATGACCGTCTGCAGAGAAGGAGCCACGGGTGTCCGTGGTTGCAAGGGAAATGTTTAACATATTTTTTTGGATCTGAATAGAACGCCAACATTATCCGTCATAAGCCATTTTAAGAAATTGAGATATCGTTGACATATAACATGTGTTAAGTTTAAAGTGTACAGCATGCTGATTTGATACATTTATATATTACAATATGATTATCACTTTGGAGTTAGTTAAAACCTCTATCATGTATCATAATTATCGTTTCTTTTTTGTGGTAGGAACAATTAAAATCTAATCTCTTAGCAACTTTGAAGTCTATAATACAGTGTTGCTGTGCATAATCACTATGCTGTGCCTGAGATCTCCAGGACTTATTTATATACTAGCTGTAAGTTTGGACCCTTAAACAACATCCTCTGATTCCCCACCCCCGGTCCCCGGTAACCACCGGTCTGCTCCCTGCTTTTACGAGTTCGGCTCTTTTAGATTCCATATGTAAGTGAGCTCATGCAGTATATGTCTCTGTCACTCTGACTCAGAAGAATGTACTACAAGCCGTTTTTATGAGTTTGTCAAATGTTAAAGCTGAATTTGAGTGCATGGGTTTGCAACATTTTATAAAATGAATGAACTTACCAAGAACGCTCAGCATTCCAACTTCCCATTCCATACATGTCCCAAAGTCCAGTTGGACACTAAGGATGCTCACCAGGAAAATCAGGTATTGCTGCCTTCAGATAACCTAGCACCAAGACAATCAACAGAAGCACTTTGTCAGTTATAGATGTTAAAATAAATAATGGAAAACAGTATGAAACTCTTTGCATGGCCACAGATACCAACTTTCCCAGCAACAGTGTTCTAACCTAAAATTTCTAGGTAAATTTAGGGCAGTATTATAAAGTTCATAATAAATTCTTCAATAAATCAAATAACTGTTAAACTAAGGTCGTGCTCCCAAACCAAGAGTAAAACTTTTCAATCAACCTTGGAATTTTAAAAATGAAAGCTGAAATACTCATCCACTCTAAATCTTCAATATCCTTCCTCATCTCTGCAAACGATCCCACTTTTTGTCTCACTTACAAGGAACTCAAACTGGACCAAATAACCTGGCGCAACTGTAACCTTGCCAAGCATTGATCCTATCAGAGCCTGGTTGTTTTCACGTGCCCACGAGGGCAAGGTGAAAATAGCATGGGCTTAGCAGGGCTGGACAGCTGAGCCACAGAGCTGACGGTACATGGCACTGGTAGGTCAAAGCTTTGGTCCGCATGATTCTGAAAAATTCAAAAAGATGTTAAAGCACCAGGGAGAATGCCAGTTTGCATGGACCCTGTTGACATCTTACTACATCCTCAAGCATCACACGTGCACACGCACACACACTACGTGGGTCACTTTTTATTTGCCCCCAGATCCATTTCTTGTACCTGCTCTGCTGAGCTCTCTATCACCGAGAGGCTGGCCCTTTGCATGTCAGTGAGCTTGGAAGCAGATTCTCCAGCCTCAGATGACTGCAGCTCCAGCTGACAGCTCAACTACACCTTCCTGAGAAATCTTGAGCCACAACCACCCAGCTAAGCCACACCCAGATTCCTGGCCCTCAGAAACTGATCTCGGCAGTCAACTGGTTTCCAGCTTGGTTCAGCAATGGGAGGCACAGGCAGAAGGTTGGGGGATAGCAGAAAGGGAGAAGCCAGGGTACTTCTCCCAAATTCACTTTGCTGCAGGGCAGCAACTATGTCTTCATAGCTCCAGTTTCACTGGAAAATCCCTCCCCGCCTCACCCCACCCAGAGCCTGCCAGGAGACCTCAGTTTCTGTTCTCAGATCACACACTCAATTCCCACTGCCCTTCAGCAAAGGGGTGGCAGTAGCTTCCTTATGTCCCTAATACCTGCATTGCCCCACAATCCCCTATTTTATTTCTTGACTCTTCCACCATCTGTGTAACCGATTCCCTGTATTGATGTCCTTCTATTTGAAACACCAGGAATGGCTTCTGTTTTCCTGACTGAACCCTCATCCTCACACTGGGTACGTCTGTACTCAAATGTGAATGTCAACACTGCTGTGAGGGTTTCAAAAGCCAAAGTATTCTTATTAATTCCCTATCTGTTGAACAAGGAAGCAACAAGTTGTTTCTAAGTCCCAACTCTGTGCCTGCCATTGTGCTGGACACAACTGGGAACTTCTCAGAGCCTTTGAGGGTCACACGGGTTACCCATAAAGCTCTTGAGAATAAGTCACTTTGGTACATCCAGTTGCGGTCTCCAAGGTGGGCTTCCTAGGCTTCCTGGGGGCTGTGGCTTCCCTGACCTTTGTTCTCAAGGTTTCTCAGCATTCACTTAGGCTCTATTCCTATATTAAACCACTGTATTCCCACATTATTTAGAATGGCTTGGTTTTATTGACTAACCCCAGGCTAATACGCCATGTAAGTATATTGTAAGTGCACCGTGTCAAAACCTAGCCAAAGTGTCTGCCATCTGAAATTTAAGTTGTCTTTCTACGACGTTCCTCCTTTTCTCCAAGTAACTAACATTACGGAAGCCCGTGCTATAAATTGTCCAGATCCATGTCATCCCAACCCTTTCTTACTGGTCTTCTTTAACTAGAAAGTCAGGACAGCTGCAGGCTCACCTTCTCAGATTCCCTCTCATCTAGGGGTGACCATGTGACTCAGCTCGATCCAATGAAATACAAGTAAAGTCCATCGGTGCTTCTTCTTGCCTGGATTGCACATGGTGCCCAAAGGGAGGCAGCCAATGGTTATGATGGTACAGCTGGAAGAGAGGGAGAATTTTATTCCATGATGGTATCTTTGAGCTGCATTCTGCCAGACTTTGGGAGCATTAAACAAATAATCCCATTAATTTTTTAAACCACTGTTTGTCAGCTTTTCTGGGATTTTCTGCCAAATGCAATCCCTAACTGCTACAATTATGCGTAGGGAAGAAATTGTGTTTTTTTAAAAATCAAATTAGCTTAAACTTATTGGGTCTCAAAATACACTCCCTACTGGGTAAAAGCTGTGCATGTCTTCTAATTTCTCCATTGTAATCATTACTTAGAACGATGTGTCTTTACCAAGCATGAAAATAACTTTCTTTGCAGTTAGCGTTTACTTTACAAAATAGACATGTTGCTAGTAAAGGCAAGTAAAAATTCAGTCATATTTTAATGTACATCAAAAAATGTTATTATTTAAAGTAAACTTTTGGAGAACATTTTTTTACAAAATGGAAAGACTGTTTTAATTTCTTTAAACCCAAACATTCAAATATCAGATTAGCTTAACATGGGACCTGACTATCTGGTTGTATTTTACAGGTTTTCATATTGAGTTAAGTATTAAATAGAAGTATTTTTCCTCATGAAGGAATATCACAAAGGTAGGTACACATGGAGGTGTCCAAAGTCTATGGCAAGATAGATTTTCCTACCGGAGAGGCTTTTCAAGTTAAGAAGCAGATGTCATGTGTGGCTGGATGGCCCCAAGTACCACTGGGAAGCGACAGTTTCTCCTCCTCCTTTGGTTCTGCCAGCTCAGAGACTGCAGCCCTCAGAGCAGGTGGGCACGGTGCAGAGAGGAAGTGCTGTTGGTATCTCAGAAAGAATTCTTAGATCCTCCATCTCCCACTTTCTGGGCATTCGTCTCTCTTCTTGATAAAGCAACAACCTGCTCATCGTTAACATCTTTTAGACTGAAGACTTTGCCCAAATGATATGCATCCTGTCTTGCTAACAGGGAATTCTTCTCTACCAGGCCTTACAGGAGAAAAAAGAAAAGAAGGAGAAACTAAACCAAAGGTACACAGGGATTTACCCTAATACGAGGCTCTGATCCAGTGCCCATTGTTTCATACTTACACCACTGCCAAATTTTTTAGCTGGTCTTTCATTTTATTCTTTTTATCTCTTTTTTATTGTTCAGTTACAGTTGTCCCGCCTTCTTCCCATTGCTCTTCCCTGGCCCGTCTACCTCCCACTCCCACAGTCAATCCCCCCTCACATTCCGTGCCCACGAGACCTCCATTCGTGTTCCTTGGTTTGCCCTTCCCCTTCTTTCCCCAATCATCCCCCTCCCCCCACCCCTCTGATCACTGTCAGTTTGTTCTTTATTTCCATGTCTTTTGGAATCCAGAGTCTTCCATTCATTATTTTAGCCATCACATCATTCTCAAATGAATCTTATCTGAAATGCTACATTTGTCAAGATCAGTTTGTTTAAAAGCTTCCTGACACTTCCTGTGATCTACCCACACCAAACTTCAGTGCTTCTATCTAGTTTTTCAAAGCTCTTAATAGCCTTCCTCCCTGTGACCTGACCACATTTATTTCCCAGTCCAGGCAAATGCACATTGGTTTCTCTTACATTATTTTGTATGCTTTGGGTTGCAAATGAAGAAAATCCACACAGTTCCAATGGTTTTATTAATTGAAGAAGTCTGGAGAGACATAAATTACAGGATTGATTAATTCAATGTCTTCACAACATCATTAAGTACGCTGCTTCCGCCTCTCCTCTCCGACATCCCAGGCCCAGCTGCCCATCCTCCACAGGGAGCTTGTGCTTAGCATCACTCTCCAGCGCTCAAGGTATCGCAGGCAATGGTGTCCAGTGCAAGAAAAGAAGGCACTTCTGCCTCTCGTTCTCCTTTTGACAACAAGGAGAGCTTTCCCAGAAGTCCCCACAAGGTCCCCTCGTGATTCCCTGGCTATCGTATCACCTGCGTATGCCCAATGTTAGTAAGAAAAGGGGGGTCACAATGGCTATATAAAGAAGGTAGACGCCTGAAAAATAACGGGCTCTTCTTGCTAAGAAGAAGAGAAAATGGCTGTAGGACTGGCATCCACAACATCTGCAATGTCTCGGCTTATTCTTGTCCCTACAGATCACCCTCATTGCAATGTTAGTTCCTTTGTTCTTGCTATCAGCTTCTAACCTCCTCCCGCTTCATTTCTACCTGTACAAATACTTCCCACTTCTGCAGATCACAGAGGTGTAAGAAAGAGAGTTTGACACTGAGAGATCAAAGGGACAAGGTCACATAGCCAGACAGATATCAAGCTGGGATGAAAACCCAGAACTTTCTAGTCCCAGACCATGTGTGCCCTTTCTACCCTCTAAGGCCCACCTCTTCTGTAAAATCTCCAGTTGCTATTTTTCAATTTTGTTTCAAGATGGCAACTTAGTCCCATGCAATTAACTTCTTTCTCTCCTAAATTGCCATTATAATAGCCAAAGAAATAGAAAATATGGAGAAACATATATCAACCCTGGGAAACGCGCAAGGGTGGCATGTTGTGTAGATGGAATGGGATTAAAGAAAGACTTTACCAGAGGCTCAACACTTGAGAGTAAGGGATAAGATTCCACAGAAGCTCCCAAGATCAGAGCTGCTCTAAACAGAAACAGGAAAGCTATGAACCACATGGAAAACATAACACTCAAGCATTCCCAAAGGTATACAAGTACTTGTATATGGGACAAAGAGATACCAGTGGACATCACAGCCAGGCTCATCTTGGTGAGACAAAGGAGCTAAGAAGCAAGGGTGTTGCCCTAGCAGACTGTTAAAAAAGACAATTATGACCTTGGAAGATGTGGGGGAGGACCCACCATTTGCTACAACAAACATGGAAGAGAAAAGACTTGGTCCAGCAGTTTCCTTCCCTGTCCCATGTCTGTCTCCTTTATAAAATATTTCTATTTCATTTGTAAAATCATAGAAAATATAAACTTTTCCTTGTATCTTGAATTAAAATATCGGGACCCACGCAGTCTCTGACATGTCAATCCCAATAACGGTTAAGCATAGATATCAGGAAGAACAGAGAGAAAAAACTTACTGGATGAAGAGAAAGAGAGAAAGACAAGAGTTCAAAATATAAACACCCTCTAAGGATTCAGATCAAAAGTTTTTCGGGGACTTCTTTTAAAAAAATAAGGAAGAACAATATAAAAATCTGTCCTTTGAATTTATACTAAAATTAGAAATGACATTTCATCCCTAAAACAGAACCTAGACGGTCAGGAGAGACTGCTTTCGGATGAAAAAAATATACTGGATCTAGGCAGCCTACTGCAGAAAGCTAAACTAGAGAATTAGAATAAGTTTTGAGGAAATTTCCCCAAGCTCAGAAGAAAATGATAAAAAGATAAGTGTCGTGAGAAAATACAGGGTACACAGAGGATGAATCTAGGAGACTACGTATCTTAACTGTAAATAAGAGATCACCTGGTCCCCTTGCTCCCTGAGGACATAATTGACTTAGACCCGCCTATTTCCATGACTCAAGCTCCCAGGACTTCTCTGACCCCGATTTCCATACCTTATCTCTATTTCTTGCCACATCAAACTGGGCAGGACTCGATTGTGTTTTCAACTCAGGTTAGAAGTCCCCTTGATAATACGTAGGTATATTTGAAACTCAGGATCACCTGCCTTTTCTTTTTTAAAGATTTTATTTATTTATTTTTAGAGAGAGGGGAAGGAAGGGAGAAAGAGAGGGAGAGAAACGTCAATGTGTGTTTGCCTCTTGCACACCCCGTACTGGGCTCCTGGCCTGCAACTCACACACGTGCCCTGACTGGGAATCGAACAAGTGACCCTTTGGTTGGCAGGGCGGCACTTAATCCACTGAGCCACGCCAGCCGGGGCTTATTTGCCTTTTCAAGGCCTTCTGCCCATTGTACCTCCTCCCATCTCTGCTCCTCACCTATTCCCTTAAAAATTGCCCCCAGTATGAAGCCATACTGGATTAGGGTTGGTCCTATATCCAGTGACTGTTGTCCTTATAAAGAGGTTGATACAGAGTCACAGAGGAGCAGAGATTTTGCCCTCATCCTGGGGGCAATTTTGAAGGGAATAGGTGAGGAGCAGAGATGGGAGGAGGTACAATGGGAATGAATTCATTCATTCAATAAATATTCATTATTGCAGCAGTGCAACAGTGATCAAGACAGGCAAGCCCCTGCCCTCATGGAGCTTAACATCCTAGTGAAGGATAGAGAAGACAACTAACATACGAATAACGTGAGGTAGTGTATTATTATCTAGGGCTACTGTAACAGACGACCATAATCTGGGTGACTCAAAACAGGAGAAATGTATTCTCTTGCAGTTTTGGAGGTTAGCAGTCCAAAACCAAGGCGTTGTCAAGGCCATGCTCCCAGTGAAGGCTCTAAGGAGGAATTCTCCTTGTTCGTTCTAGCTTTTGGAGGTGGCCAGCAATCTTTGGCATCCCTTGCCTTGTGGTGGCACACAATCTCTGCCTCCACCTTCACATGGCCTTCCTCCCTGTGTGTCTCCTCTGCGCCTCTGTATCAACCTCTTTATAAGGACAACAGTCACTGGAGGTATGGCCTACCTTAATCCAGTATGGCCTCATCCGAACGAATGAGATGACATCTGCAGAAGTCCTGTTTCCGAGTCAGGTCACATTCACAGGTACCAAAGATTAGGACTTTGTTATGGGCTGAACTGTGTTCCTCAAAAATGTGTATGTTGAAGTCCTAACTCCCAGTACTTTGGAATGTGACTGTATTTGGAGACGGGGCCTTTAAAGAGGGAATTAAGGTTAAATGAGACCACTGGAAGATACTCCAATCCAATACAATTGGTGACACACACAGAGGGAAGGCCACATGAAGAGAGAGAAGACAGCCATCTACAAGCCAAGGGGAGAGCTGTCAGCAGAAAACAACCCTGCCTACACCCTGATCTTTGACTTCTAGCCTCCAGAATTATGAAGAAATAAGTTTCTATTGTTTCATCCAGTTAGCCTGTGGTATTTATTATATTAGCCCTAGCGAACTAATACAGATTTCATCATATCCTTTGGGGGAAAGCAATTCAACCCACAATAGATAGTGATAAGTGCAATAAAAACCAATAAAACAAAAGAGAGGAAGGGGTGGGCAGAGAAATTCAATTCTCCCCACTTCTAATCCCAAATTTGCTAACCCAAGACTATCAAGGTATGCAACAGAACAAGAGTTCTTTATGTAACTGGATATACTTCCCTTGGAAGGTGAATGGACAAAAAATAGGAAAAAGTTCTGTTACATTACATGAACAATTATTAAGTACTTACTGCCAGGCACTGTGCCGAATTTCATTTGCAGGATCTCATTGGACCCTTAGAACCTTATGCATTGAGCACTATTATTTTCGCCATTTTACAGATGAGCTAACAGAGGCTTAAGAGAGGCAAAGAGCTTACCGAAGACCAAATAACTCGAACCTAGACCTTCTAACTCCAAAGTCCCCTTCTTAACCATTATGATGACATACCACCTCTCCTTTTTATATATAGGTTATAAATGTGGACTTGATATATAGATCTGCTGTGGCATGAAAAATTTCTTTCAAATGTAAGAGTTCTGTGCAACCGCATATCAGATACTGTATATGTATGAGTTAGCACAGCTTTCCCTGCTGTCTGTTTTCAAATATGAAATACATTCATGGAAACACTTAGCATCCTTTCTGATATTGTGAATCAATTTCTTTTAGCCATGGAGGAAAACCCAATGACTCATGTATCCTCACAAAGTCAAAGTCAGGGCTCCTCCAAAGCCAAGCTCTGTTTAGATGCTTTGCCCTCCTGTGACACAGTGACTCCAGACACAAGTCCTCACCATATTCTGAACTCGCTGAGGAGCTATTGATGGAGAAGGCAGATACCTTCAAAGAAGGAGCTTCAATAACCAACCCCAAGCCCCCCCAAAATACATGTATTAAGTAGTTTAGGCTAAAAAAAGAAGCCCTAAAAAGGCATCTCTCTCGGGAAATTCTGCAGTTGATTGCATTACTGCGCTGCTGGGGAGACTACAGCAGACCAGGAAACACTCAAATCCCCCGCTCAGCAGGTGTTCTTCAGAAAACACAAAGCTGGGTCTTCTAAAGGAAGACAGTCACTCCAGAAACAAGGCAAAACAGAAACCCCATACAAAGACCTGGAAAATGGTCTCACGGCGATGAAAAAATAAGAGTCGAAATTAAAACAAAGAGACACGAAAATATAGGCAGAGAAGCTCATGCTGTGATGTGATGAAGCACCAGTCAGTTTCCAACTGGAGACTGGGAGGAGGGACCTCCATTCCCAACCCTTCCCACTGAGCAACATTTATAGCTATTATTTGCTTGCTGTTTGTAGCAAGTCTTTATAGATGTCTTGAGAATACATACACTATAGAAGAGGGCCTGTTGTTTTGCCTTTCTTGCTACTAAGCTATTGATATTTTAGGAGAGTAATTGAACTTCTGAGTACTAAGTTGTTGTCTCCATGAACTAGTATCCCCCGAAGATAAATGAGTTTTCAGGACAGACACAAAAGTAACTGTGAATCCAGTGTCTAAATGGCATTTGTAGTTTATCAGCCTTTAAGGGAGAAGGAGGCAGCCTAGCTGTCAAGCATTTCATCTCATTCAAATTTGTCCTTGCCTCATCTTACAAGCATGCCCACCTTGCAATTTGGCATTTTTTGACAATGAGGACAAAAACACAGGATTTATTTGTGCAAACGACAAAGTGATATTTCTCCAAGAGAACTGCCATGATGTTCGCCTGCATGGAAAAGTTGCTTTCACCACAATCCAGCTGTTATTCTCAGGTTGCTGAAACAATGAGCAATAGTAAGTAATGAAGTTGAAATCAGCCACTGAGACTCAGGACCACACTCAGTCCCGTGCAAATCAGAGCCTCATTCAGAATGGCGGTGCCCCTTCCGGTCAGTGCCCTGCCTTGAGCACGCAGTCCCCCTTTCCGCGCTGGCAGGCTACTAGGGCGGCTGGTTAAAGCGTGGGTCAGTGTTCCCCCCAGCACTTGCCACCAGCAGAGAAAAATCAGTCTCAGTCTTTTCTCTCTCTAATGTTTTTCTTCAGGTCTCGGCTGCAAAGTGGCCAGTATTTGAGTTAATGAAATAGCACATTTTACAGACTACACTTTTCACCCAGACAGACCCCTGCTAAGAGTTCCACCCTCTTCTGGCCACAGCACTAGCTCTCTCTCATCACAGTGGGTTCACTGCATTCATTCAGCAACTGTATCTTAAGTGCCTATTATGAGGCAGGCCCTGCACTACAGGTTAGTGCTAACCATGTTGTCATCATCCCTAACCGTGTGGTCCCTGAACCTCAGACAGTTGACATTTTAGGAGGAGAGATGGCCAGTTGGACAAGCAACTACAATGCTGACCGCGGTGAACAAGCTTAGAGTGGCCATGGAGGCACCCAGCCAGGGCAGCTAACCTCTTCCACCAACCCACAGAAGAGGCTTCTTAGAGGAAGTGCTTCTAAATTGAGACGTGAAGGATGAAGAATCTCTGGAAGGTGGCAGGAGGAGTGTTCCAGGCATGGGTAGTTATACAGGTGAAAGTTCAGAGGGGATGGAGAGCAAGGAGGTTGCAGTAATTAAGAGAAGTTCAATGTGTCTGAAGCATGGAGTTAAAAGAAACCGTGGTTTACTATGCTTCCTTGAACAGCTCCTTCTCCTACTCTCTACAGTGTTTGTTACTTCAAACTTCAGAGCATTTGCTAACTCAACATTCATGACCTCCCCCCCTTTAACTCTCAGAACAGGATATCACCTACTGCTTTAAAGACAAAATGCCTAGCTGGTGTGACTCAGTGAATTGAGCACTGGCCTGCAAACCAAAGGGTCGACAGTTCGATTCCCAGTGAGGGCACATGCCTGGGTTGTGGGCCAGGTCCCAAGTAGGGAGCACATGAGAGGCAAACACACAAGGATGCTTCTCTTCTTCTCTTTCTCCCTCCCTTTCCCTCTTTAAAAATAAATAAATAAATAAATAAATAATCTTTTTTTTTTAAAGACAAAATGGAGGCCACCAGACAGGAACTCCCTCAACTCCCTGCTACCAACCATGGAAACCCACATACCCCTGTGCACATTGTGAGTGCTTTCCCCAACCTGACCCTTTACAGTTGAAGTCTGCCTCCCATATAAGGCCAGTCCCTTGGTGCTTTGGATCCCATGTTCCTCTGGCCTGCCCTCGAAACTTATTTTTTCACTATTCCTTCTTTCTCTTCTTGTATATCCAAACTTCTCCCTCAAATAGACAATTCCCATAAGTTTTTAAACATGCTCAAGTTTCTCCCATTTAAAAAAAATATATCTCCTTCTATCCCATATCCACCAGGTAAATAGTAACCTATCAATATCTTCTTCTTCATAGCAACACTTCTCCCAAGAGTTGTCTATATTGGTCCTGTCCATCTGTTCACCTTCTAAACAATTCATCTGAACACGGTTACCACAACTCCACTCTACTGTGTGGCTCATACGAAAGTCATTGTTGATATCCATGTTGCTAAAGCCAAAGAGGACATTTTTCAGTCTTCTTCCTCTTTGATACCTCAAGAACATTTGACATTGGGAGCCAATCATTTTTTAAAATACCCTCTGTCCTTGGTTTCCACAACAGACTCCCTTCTTCTGTTTTCCTCTTACATTTCTGTTCATTCTTTCTAAGTCTCCATTTCATAGTTTATCTTCTAGCAAGCCATTAAATGTGTAAGTTCTTCAAGATGTGGTTTGGAGACCTCTTTTCTTCCCAGTACTCTCTATCTAAAATCATAATAGGGACTTTGATTTCCATCTTTATGTAGATAATTCATAAATTTTTATCTCTAGCCCAAAGGTCTCCCACAGGTTCCAAAATTATATATACATACATTTGCCTACTTGACATTTCACTGAATTGTCTCAAATGCACCTCCAACTCTGTATGTCCAAAATTAAACTCATAACCTCCCATGCTCTTCATTCTATGCACACACACTTAAATACATTCCTCTTAAAGCATTTCCTGTCTCAGTAAATGATACCACCATCCATCTATTTTCTAAACCACATTTAGAAAAATCATTTTTTACAGTTCTCCTTTATTCCCTGCTTGCAACTTATTACTTAATCCAATTAATTTTGCCTCCAACACATCTCTTGAAACCATACTTTTCTCATTTCAGCTGCTACCTTCCCAATCGAAGGTATCACCATCTGCTAACTAGACTACTACAGTAATCTTCACATTAACCTCGCTGCATCCCCTCTTACCTTGATACACAGATGAATCTTTTCAAAACACAAATCAGGACTTCCAGTCAAGATGGAGGTATAGGTAGACATGCTTCATCTCCTCATGAAACCACAAAAGGAATTACAACTAAATCTCAAAACAAATAACACCCAGAACTGTCAGAATGGAACTGTATGGAAGTCTGACAACCAAGGATTTAAAGAAGCCACATTCATCGAGAGAGGTAGGAGGGGCAGAGATGCAGAGATGGGGTAGAGAGGTGAGGAGACACAGTGTGGTATGAAGAGGCGATGGAAGGGGAACAGGTGGTCCCACATTCACATGTGGTGGATAAAAATCAGGAGAGATACCTTGGGAGTGAGCAGTCCCAGCCCCAGGCCAGACCACACAGCCCAGGATTCTAGCACCAGGAAAATAAAGCCTCAAAACTTCTGGTTATAAAAACCAGTGGGGGTTGGGGCAGCAGAAGAAACTGCTGGGTTTTCAGGAAACTCCACTTAAATGGCCCGCAGTCTTAAAACATATGCAAACCCACCCACTCTGGGATTCAACACCAGGGCAACAGCTAGAAGGGTGCCAGTCACATACAGGGAGTGAATGAAGTGACTGGAAATGGGGTGAGTGCCAGGCAAACCCCCAGAAGCCAAGAAGCAGAACCGTCCCCTCTCTGAGCCCTCCCTCAATATAGAGCCACAAAACGGTGAAGTGGGTTGCCCCACCCTGGTGAATACCTAAGGCTCCACCCCACACCATCTATAGGTGCCTTTTACAAAGAGTCAAAGCAGCCGTACCTGATACACAGAAACAAACACAGGGAGATTGATAAATTGAGGTGACAAAGATATATGGACCAAATGAAAGAACAGAACAAAATCACAGAAAAAGAACTAACCAAAACAGAGATAACCAACCTATCAGACGCAGAGTTCAAAACACTGTTGATCAGGTCGCTCAAAGAACTCACTGAGTACAGCAACAACATAAAGGAAGAAATGAAGGTTACATTAAGTGAAATAAAAAAAAATCTACAGGAAGCCAACAGTGAAGGGAAGGAAGCTGGGATTCAAATCAATGATTTGGAGCATAAGGAAGAAATAAACATTCAACCAGAACAGAAAGAAGAAACAAGAATTCAAAAAAAGCAAGGACAGTATAAGAAGACTCTGGGAGTTCTCCAAACGTGCCAACATCCAAATCATACGGATGCCAGAAGGAGAAGAGGAAGAGCGAGAAATTGAAAACTTATTTGAAAAGATAATGAAAGAAAACTTCCTTAATGTGGCAAAGGAAATAAGACAGGTAAATTCAGAAAGCACAGAGAATCCCAAACAAGCTGGACCCAAAGAGGACCACACCAAGACACATCCTAATTAAAATGCCAAAGATTAAAGATAAAATCTTAAAAGCAGCAAGAGAAAAGTAGAGTGTTACCTCAAAGAAGTTCCCATAAGACTGTCAGCTGATTTCTTAAAAGAAACTTTGCAGGCTAGAAGGGACTGGCAAGAAGTATTCAAAGTGATGAAAAGCAAGGCCCTACAACCTAGCTTACCATATCCAGCAAAGCTATCACTTAGAATGGAAGGGCAGATAAAGTGTTTCCCAGACAACGTAAAGCTAAAGGTGTTCATCATCACCAAGCCATTATTACATGAAATGTTAAAGGGACTTATTTAAGAAAAAGAAGATCAAAACTATGAACATTTAAAAGGCAAAAAACTCACAATGATCAACAACTGAATCTAAAACAAATAAACAAACAAACAAAGCGAACGACCAGAACAGGAACAGAATCATAGGTATGGAGGTCATTTGGAGAGTTATCAGCTGGGAGGGGAAACGGGGGAAATGGGGGGAAAGTTGCAGGATTAAAAATCATAATTGGTAGACACAAAATAAATGGGGATATTAAGGACAGTATAAGGACAAGGAGAAGCCAAAAAACTTACATGCATGACCCATGGACATGAAGTACGGGGG
>PVJD01012172.1:0-41356 GCA_004026545.1 Mormoops blainvillei
TTCTGCATTAAGAGCTCTAGTGTGCCAGGTGTCCTACATTTCTAAAAGACTGTGCCATGGGCAAGGGTCATCCCAATCGCCCAGCTCTCACTATGCTCCCTGGCTTGAGAACCAGAACTCTGGGCATCCCTAAGGCTGGACTCTGAGTGCGGAATGAGACTAGTGCTCTGCCAGTGGGCCTCTGCTTTGGCCCCTTTCAGGGTAGTATCACAAAAGAAAAAGCGATCCAAGAGTTGATATGCCTGGGTGTTAAGAAGTGTTTACCTCTCATCCTGTTCTCTAGCTTACCACATCTTTTCTGTGTTGGGAGGTACTTCAACTCCTAAAAACGAGACATGGAAGTGGTTCACGCGGTGGACACTGAATGAACATGGGGCACCTGTTTGAGGATCAGACTGTAAGAAGGGGCTTACATGCACAAATACAAAGGAGTGACTCTTTCCTTTGTGAGTTCCTGCTCTCGTGGGACAGGCAGACAAGTATGGGTAGACAATGAACAAGAAAATGCCATGCAGTCAGCATTGACAGTTGAATCCCCAAGAGGGCTGATAGCACTTTGATGTCAGCAGGGCAAAAGTATTGTCCTGGCTCTAACTACCCCAGAAAGGAATAACAAGAAAGAGATCTATCACTTCTTTTCTGAAATAAATATCAACGAGGGGAGAGAACGCTTTAAGTATGTGGATGTAAAGGACAAAACTTGTTCCAACTGGATGAGGTAAGTTCTCTAGGTTTCTGATCCCAGGAAGGACTCTTTTCCTACAGTGTCGCACATGCATTTCCTTATTGCCATGCCCCCCTCAGTGGACTCCCTCAGCCCTCTGTTCCTCTTTATTCTTCACACATTTCTATTTATGTAGAAGAGAACTTTAGAGTGAAAGAGATAGAAAAATAACGCAGGTCTCCACATTGTAAACCCATATGCTATCTGACATTTGGGCTTTCGGGAAAATTGGAAGGACCCTAGATTGACAATAGAAGGTACTGTAAATGATTTGTGGGAAGCTTGAAGAAAAGCCTCTCCAGAGAGGAAAGAATTGAGCTCTGGGATAGTATGGAATGATGTGAGGTAATCTTTAGACAGAGTTTTGGTCAAGCACAGTCTCCGTGGATGAAAAAATAAATAAATAAATAAATGAATAAATGAATGAATGAATGAATAAATAAATAAATAACACCTCGAATTAGCGTTTACAAAAGCTAGAGACCTCTAGCTTTTGTGTCCAACCAGAGTGGAGGTTAAACTTGGAATTGGGCTTTGGGAAATGGTGTTAGGAAGGATGAACACACTAAGCAGGTCTTGGAGATAGGCAATTGTGTGCCATTCTGCAGAGGCTCAGCACGGATCAGAAAGCTTTCAGACAGAATTGCGAATGGTGGGTGACATCAGAACCTTAGGACCTTACGCGTGCATCAGTAGCTGCGCATGGTTGTCACGGACTAAGGAGACTCATTGCTGTGGTTTTCTTTCCCTTCATTTCTCTCAGTCTCAAGTATGGCAGCTATGACTGGCATGATGAGGAGCAGAGCATGGTGTCCTGTCAATATAACAGGACGATTTTCTGCCTAACCTGCCGGGGCATCAGTCCAGTCTGTGAGGTCATGGTGTGGTATGAGGACAGTGACACACATCAGCAGAGCACCCAGGATTTTAGTAAGGGGAAGAGAGAGTTAAAGGCCAGGAGACATGCGGCACCACTGCTCCTCACAATGGGAAAGAGAGAACTCTCCTTAGAAATTCTCGTTATGCAACTCTGAAATATAGTAATGTGCACTGTATACTCAAGAAAGCGATTAGTCAGGAGCTTCAGAAATCCAGGATATATTTCCTCTGCATTTCACCGATGGAATCAGTATGTATACTTCCACTTTTATTCTAATTTCTAAAGTAACTCATGCTCAGATTATTCAAAACCAAGCAGCACTGAAGGTGTTAGGTATTCTCCCACAGAAATGTTCGAAGACCTATCCAGCTTTCTCACGCAAACATTTTGTCTGAACATTCCCTTACTGTTTCTTAATAGACTAACTCTTATGTAAATGGAATATGTGTGCCTGTAAGCATTGATTCATTTTTTAACTGTGGTTTCTATTAAATCTCTAATACCTGGCAAACAGAGTTCATGAGCTGGAAATACTCATGGACACCATGATCGGAATCAGGGCTCTTCAGCAGCTGCCACGTGAAAGGGGAAAATCCAGGTACACTTGTTTGCATATGTGTCCTAATACAGAGTGACTAGTGTTTGGGAGAAAACCAATCCAGGACAAGTGCCTAGGGATCAGTGAGAGGGGACGGTGCTGTATGCAGATGGTCAGTGAAGGGCTCTCTTAGACCATAACAAATACGATGACACCTGTGGGCAAAGAACACCCCAAGAGAGATCAGCTAGTACAGGAAAGGAAAGAGGTGTGGGGGTCAAGCCTTTCTGGGCCGCTCAGGTTTGGTCCTCCACACAGAGGAAAAACTGTGGCCACATAGATACCTAGCAGCTGGAAATGGATAACCTGTGATCAAAATTAAGCCACTTGAAAATACTCAGAATCAGGTGACACAGTAGCGCAGCATTCATCTTCATTGTTTATTGATTGAGAAATGCATTCCCTTTGAAACCCAGAGAAAAACTGCAACCATCTTTTTTTTTTTTATAAATTAGCTTTCAGAAGAAACAATATCCACTATGTTACAAATGCGTTCAAAGATATTTTCAATGTACGCATCTCCAGCCTCTGAAAGTTGTAATCTGTCTCCTGCATTCAGTAATGGAGATAAACAACGTATTTTTCACCTTATCTACCAGGTTTTGTTTCTGCCATCTTATTGCTCAGGTGAATGTCCATGAACTACTCAGACAGAGCTTGAAATACTATGCCCTCCAGCTGACGAGGGAAATTTCCTCCATTGTGCAGTTCCAGAGTAGAGGTATTCAGGAAAGTTCTGATTGAAGCCTGAAATTATTTAGTCATTTCCCATTGCAAAATGGAACATTCACAATTCGGTCTCTGCAGTACTGATAAATGACAACTGGCCAATTAGCTTAAAAACGTCTGTCAGCCTCCCTTGAAGAATCATAGTAAGCTGACCTTGGTTTAATGCCTAGATTCTTTCCTTCTACTAGTTACTACGTTGTGTGGTTCAACATTTATTTCCAGAGTATTTGGCTTCATCTTTATTTGAAAGTGTGTTGCCCCATGCACTCAAATGTGATGTACTGTCCTTATTACTTGACATTAGATATTTGGAGCTCGAACTGCAGAATATGGGGAAAACGGCACTGTGTACTTAGACATGCTGGGATTACACACTGATTGGTTTTCTTATCTTTGCAACATGAGGAGCCCTTAGAGGAGAGGGCTGATTACTGATTTAGTGTTTTCAATTCCTACCCTTTTGTTTTAGTTTTCTAATGCTGGTGGATTTTGAGAGGTCCAATCCTACCCGTTTTTGGTCTCCATCCCTTATATCGGAAATGTTTTTTGAGCTGGCTTCACTGCCAGCAGCATCTGCTGCAGAAGGCAGCGCTGGGACCTTACGAATTTGGAACCCCAGTTGTGCAGACTGTTCCCCAGTGTCGCGGCAGGAGATCTGAACACAGAGGAGGAGCCCACACGCCCAGGCAATGAAGGACATCTTGTATGTCCTCACAGTGATCTGAAAGCACAGCATTGCAGGTTAGCTTGAAACACTTGCACCCGTGCATATATGGCCAGAGAAGTCATCAATAAAGTACCACGGATAATCAAATTAAGTGGCTGCTCAGAATGACAATGGAAAACCTCCGCAAGTGAAAAAGCTTAAACCCTGGAACGGTGGTCCTTAAACAAAATCAAAGCCAGCACTGAGTCACAAGAAAACACAGACAGCTACTTTAATGATTGCTGAAACTCTTTAAAGAGTACATGAGCAAATGAGAACTTCCTAAAGGGGTGGAAGTTTGTGTAAATTGTTACTTGATAAGGAGTTATTTATGCCACATGCCTGGCCCCCATTCACTCCAAATCTGGGCTCATGCTTATTACATTTGTAAGCAAGCACCACAAAAATAAGCATGTGCGTTTACATACTGGTTACATGTATAGCAATGCTGAAAACTCATCCATTAACAGAACACAGGTGTCTCAGCCCTGCACTCAAAAGGGTTAGTCTGAGAATCATTGCTTCTGCAAGTGTCTATGAAGTCTATAGTGTTGAAGGTAGAATAGTAATGATAGGATTACAGAGAGTGCTCCGTTCCTAAGCTCCGATCTGGGTGGGTCATGGTAGATAGTCCTATCTAGGCATAAAATATCGTCTTTTATGTATCGATTTGAGATAGAGAAACTGTGATTTGAGGCAAAGTCATTGATCCGTTGCCTCACCCTTGAGCCTAGGCCAGGGATGGAACATACAACCCAGGTATGTGCCCCTATCTGTAGTGAAAATGCAGTATTTGATGTGTGCACTGATGCTCCAAACCCCTGATCCATCCATTGACTTATTTTTAATTTTCAATTTTATTGTTTATCTCTAGGTTTTGGACTTGGTGGTGTTTCTCCATGACCAAGCACACGCAAGATCATTTAATGGAGCGTCACGATTTATTAAAATGTCAGCATCTTTCCTAAAGGTCCTCTAAAATGTCATATATGACAATTTCTTCTCTTCCTTCTGTAACTTCCAACATGTGCAGTTCCATTTTTGAAGGACCTAGTAGTGCTTTCTTTCTCTGAATAATTACATTACAAATTGGCATATAATTATTTTATTAATAAAATATTTATATACCTGTAAAAATACATTTCATGTATAACTATATAAGTACATTTCATAAATATACATAAACATTTCAATGATTTACACCACCTATTCTTTATATTGGATGTCTATATTATATATGCATACATGCACGGATATATATCATATTTCTTGGACAATAGGCTGGAAAAGTGATGCTGCTTCACAGAGCCTTGATCCTTGCCTATTACAGTAGAACGCACTACAGGAGCGATGGTGGTTTATCTGTTTCATAACATCGAAGATGCTGAGATATCCCATGTGATTGAAAGTAATGAAGATGCTGCAATAGTCCAGGGACTTGAGAACTTCCCAGACAGCTGTAAAGCACAGTTGTTAGGCATGTTGGGGATTCTATAATGATGCAGGCACTGAGGAAACTGCAGATGCAGGGATAGTTCAAGTGTTCGAGAACACAGGAAAGGCTGGGATAGCCAAGGTACTTTAAGGCATTTGCATGTTTGGATAATGCCAGTGTCTGAGGCACCTGCTATGCTGGGATACTTCCATGGTCTTGAGCATTGACAGTTCTTGGAATAGTCAGGTGTTTGAGAATGTTGCATGAGCATTGTATGGCACAGGAGTTTTTGAAACATGCAGAGACTGATAGAGTTCAGGGATTTAAGAACACTGAAAACCACAAGGGCTTGGTAGTACTGAAAATGATATAGTAGGTCTTTGAGAAAAAGAGACTCTGTCATACATCTCATGCTCTCCATCAGTGTAGATATTGGGGGTATTGCAGGTGTCTCCCATATCTGCCAAAGCTGGTGTATTTAGGTTACCAGAGAACATTTCAGCTTTCGGCATAACCCAGAATTCTGAAAAATTTATAGATGCTGGAAATGCAGTAGAGCGAGAATACTGTAGATGCTGCGATAGTCCAGGACCCTGGGGACATTGAGGATGCTGCGAAGGTTGCTCTTTTGGAATAAAGAAAAAAAATCTTACAGAAGCTGGAATAATGCAGATGTTTGAGAACAATGAAGATGCTGGAATAGCCGACGTGTGTCACAACACTGCAAAAGCTTGCATAGAAATGGCGTTTGAGAACACTGAGGGTGCTAAGATAGTCCAGGAGTTTAAGAGCATTGCTAGCATTAAGATAGTCCAGGTGTTTGAGATCAAAGTGATGCAGTGGCATTCTAGGCATCTGACATGAATGCAGACCCCGGAAACGATGAGTGGTTGGAGAGCACTGGGATGCTTTGGGTAGCACAGGTGTATTCCGAGGATAGAGGTACCAACATTGTTCATGTATTTAAGGTCTCAGAAGCAGCTAGAAAGTTGAGAGTCTTTGGGATATCACACAAGAAGGAGTACTCAAAATATGGAGAACAGGAAAATCCTGGTATACTGCAGGTTTTTGAACACTATGACACAGCTAGCATAAGTGAGGTGTTGGGGGACCTGAAGAGTTAAACTTGCCCAAACTTCCCCGAGCTACAAAACTGTGACACTTGACGTGGTACATTGGAAACTTGCAGACCCTGCCATAACGTCAGAGTTGGAGCTCTGTAAAGGTGTTTACTTTGTCCTCGACGATCAGAATCTGGTATATGTTTGGAAGAGCCCAGGTGCTGAGAACACTGTAGATCCTGGATAGTTCATGTGTTGATAGCACTGGCGACTTGGGTATTCCCTGGGATTGGAGAGCATTGCAGACTGTGATGTAGTCTTCGGATTGAGAAAAAAACCTGCAGAGCTAACACAGGTATTCACAGATGGCAGACATGGGTTTAGTCCAGCTTTTTAGAAGAATTTGGGAAGCGTGGGATATTCTAGGTACTTAGGAATATTGCAGGGGCTTCATATGTCCCACCAGGTTTGGAACACTGAAGATGCTGGGGAAGTCTAACCATCAGATAATCCAGAGTGCCTTGGGATGTTCCTGGTGTTTGAGCACATTACAGGCCCTGGGAGGATCCAGGTGTTTGAGAACAAACGGATGCAGTGGTACTCCAGGTGATTCAGAACGCTGCTGCTGCTTAAATACAGCAGGTATTAGATGGCACTGAAGGTTCTAGGGATATTTTAGGTGTTTGAGTACATTCAAGTGCAGAAATCGCACAGGTATTTCACAACATTGAAGAATCTGTGAAATGGCATTATTTTCAGACTGTGCAGACACCGGCATTTTCCAAGGAGCTTTAGAATACTGCATACCAAGTGTAGTCCATGTGTTTGAGAACGCTGAATGCATGGTGATAGTGCATGTGTTATAGAACACCTCGAACACCCCGGATACTAAGGGAGTTTTAGGACAAAGTTGATACTCCATTAGTTTGCATTTTGAGGTCTTAAACATGCTGTCATATGCTAGTGTATTGCAAACATTGAAGATGCTGGGGTACTCCAGACCTGAGAACACAGCAGGTGCTGCCATAGCACAGGCATTTGGGAACACTATAGATGCTGAAATACCACCCAAAGTTTGTTGAAGCTGGGATAGTCCGGGTGTGGGAGAATATTGAGGACTTTGGGTAAAACACAGGATTGAAACAGTGTTGTCACAGCTAATATCCAGTTGCTCTCAGACACTGGGGAGTCTGTAACATGCAGGGCTTCGAGAACATGCTGACCACTAGACCGATCCTATATTTGAGAAAATAAAAAGCACAGGTTTAATTGAGTGGGTCAAAACACACTGCAAACAATGTAGTCTTCGACGTGATGAAGATATTACACTCCTTGGAATGTACGCATGTTGAAATCAGGAAGTCCCTGGCATATTCTTGGTGCTTGACATACTGAAGTCCTGGCATACTCAAGCAGCTGAGGAATTTTGCAGACACTGGGTTGTTCAGATGTTGGGGACATTGGAGGCGAAGAGAATAGACCAGTGTTTGGATTATGGTTAGTGCACTGTTTCAGGTATTTCAGTCGCTGAGATGCTGTGGTTGTGTTAGCCAGGGAGGATGCTGCATTTTTTCAGGTGTCTGCGAACACGGAAGATGACAGAATGGGCCAGGTGTTGGAGGATACTGCACGTGCCACAGTAGTCAAGGTGCTAGAGAACGTGGCTGGCACTGGCATAGTCTCCAAAAGAGTTCTAAGTGCTTGGGTTTTGAAAAACCAGCTGTGACATATTCAATGAGCACCCAGAAGGATTTGGGTGTGGCATACATTGAGGTCCAGATCTGTCTCCTTGGCATATTCCCACCTCTCACAATGACAAATTTAGATATGAACACTACCAATTGACTTGGTTGTGAAACTCATGGCTACGTGACAGTCATATACTAACTGTCTGCTTACTCCTCCCAACAGTTCACCTCGAAGCTTTCATGTCTGTTTGGACCATCCACAGAGAGCTACAGTGCTTTTTGAGAACTCAGGTGTCTGTCTTCGAATGACGATTTAAAAGGGGTCTTCACAAATGAGCTCTATCTGTGAGGCTGTGATGAGTAGGTTGTAGTGTCTGAGCAGTCTGTGCATGGTCATAAGCCTTGGACAGTGCCTTGGGTTGCTGTCAATGTCCTTGGTGTGTTCATAATGTGTGGGCCCAAGTCTCTATTTACACTTTGTAAGGAAATTGTAAGATTATTAAACAGTTAATGAGAACTAGGGTGTGAGTCACACCTCCTTCATAAAGAATTTGCCATGTCACTGCTCACTGGCTGCTGTGTGTCCTGATTATAAGTGTCTACTCTCATGGGCTCTGGTGTGCCCTGGCTTGCTGTACTATGCTCTGATTGTCTGGTGGTTGTGTCCACCAGCCTGGACAAGCATACATAGCATACACCACACAGGTACCTTACCTCCCTCCCTGTGCCCTTCCAGCCAATAAGTGAGTGTACGGATGGAGGCTGTGAGCTGGTCATGATAAATGGCTTGTGCTGGGGCACTGGTATGTGAACCGTGCCTGAGTTGTAGTTGTCCTCAAGCATGGGTGTGTTCATTTCTGTGACTCGAATCCTGGTGCTGCCTGGGATGATGATGGGGAGGTGAATTGCTGTCTTAACTGTTAACAAGCCCGACGAAGATACAAATTAGCAAGGAAATCTGAAAATCAATGTATTCCCTTTCCATACCGATTAACTATCTGCATAAGAGTTGGCAGATCGATGCAGAATGTATTGCATAAAAATATGCAATAAAATCCATCGAAGCATTGGAACTCTTTCAACTGTATTTATTTACAAACTTAGAAACAGTGCTTCTTCTGACATAGCTGTGGCTATGGAGACACTGTCCGTTATTAACTTGAAACTGTCATGGCATCAATGGGAGGCGATATGGCTGTCTGATATGGCATGTCTGCAGGTGTCCCTGTGTTGCTTGACCCACTGCCCTTCTTTCCCTAAAAATGTCATAGCATCCCTGTTTGGACACTGGCACCACATCAGGAGCTGCCGCTGGGCACACAAGCAAAAGGGAAGAGCTGAGTGGTGACAGTGCATCCAGGTGGATCGAAGCGAATGTCTAGACTCTGGCCCATGAAAGTCCGTGTTGTTGCTGGACTCATCCGGTCCTCCTTAGTAGATGGCTTGTGCTACATGGAGAGCACGGTTTTCCAGCGGGACAAATTCACAACGACACGGAAGAAGGAACAAATGTGGAGACAGCAAAGGTGACAAAGTGATCACCTGAGGGGGAGAGGTAGAAGCTTGTTCGAATGAGCACTTTCATTTGTTGCCTGTTCCTACTGTCCACACTGAGATCCCTCTGCTTGCCCCTCTACATGGAATCTCATGCTCAGTTTATCTCAGACAATGTTCACAACCCAGAATTCATCCACTACATATACAGCCAAGACACATGCCCAGACCTTGTCAATAAAAACATGTTATCCAGGCTGCCCTGACCCTGAATGGGAACGTGGCTTAAAATGGTTTCATGGATGACTTTAAACATCAGTTATCTTTCTGGCATATTTGGAAGTTCGATAGATAGTCAGCCCTGGTTCTATCGCCCCGTGGAGCCATTCATCCAAGACACAAAATGTAGTACATTGGTTCTAAGCATCCAAAAATATAATCACCTGCAGCCACCGTGTTTTATCGGTTTCCTCAGACAGTTCCATGCCCCCAATTCCTAGAGAACCCAGACACTTGTCTTTGTCTGAGCTGATGAGAAAATGACAGACAAAGAGAACATGGGAAGAGGGATCCTCATAGGGTCTAAATCCCTTTCAACCGGGCTCCTTCAACAAGACCAGGTCCTGCTTTTGTCCTTCTTGATATACAGTTTTGGAAATAGGTCTTTGTGTGGCAGAAATGCCGGTTTGGGAAAGACAGATAGGCCTTTTCCTCAATCATAGCGTATGGTGCAGTTGAGAAATCAAGTGGAGCATCTGGAGTAGGTCTAGCAGGTGTGAGAGAGATGGTAGCCTGACCCCAACTGCCTGTCAGGAAACAAGAGACTCAGAATTCTGCATGCGTCAAGCTCCTTCTTCCAACTGCGGAACGTGGATGCCAGCTGCTGACAGGTGTGTGATTCAGGAATGAGAACGCCAAACTCCATGACGAGGTCATGGGGACCACGTGAAGTATGCAAACAAGGCTGAAGTAGGAGAGGCTGATTATGAATTAGGTTTTCGAGTCATTTATCATTTTGACAGAACTGCTCAGCCATGTTGGGAGAGGATGCTCTGTACAATGGATGAGCTGACAGCATGTGAATGTGGGGACTGCCTAGGTTGTTGGCAGACATAGAGGGAATGTGGTTTATTGAACGAGGAAGGAGAAATGGAACACACTACTGTTCATGAATCTCACAGCCTTTTAGTTGAGTTGGACAGTGTCTCCTGCTGGAAGGGCTGGCTTAAGCTGCCTATCATATTTCAGTCCCAGATCCTCTGCCAGCATTACAACAAAACTCTTACCTTCTGCCTTGGACCATGCTGAAGCCACGGTCCATAGAAATATTAAGGGCTGTCTCATGAGCTCCACAGGTGTAAGGAAAATAATCAAGAAACACAACTTTCTTTAGAAAACCAGCAAGAAAGAAATACCGATAGTGAATTCATATTATGGAAATCTACCTTGTTTATGTAGATGTGCATGACCATCCTCCACGAGAAGAGGGGCAGAAAAGTCTTAATTCCATATCATGGAATTCGGGTGTCCCCCTTTCCTGAGTCCACCACAGCAAAAGCGTTGTGGGTCATGCGTAGGTCTCCCTCATGCAGGACAGGAAATAATGCGGATATTCTCTGATTGTTTTCATCTTTTCCCTGAGTTGAAATCAGTTCTGTTTGAAAAACAAAAAAACAAATTCAAAAACAAAAAAAGAACTAAACAAAAAACCCTGACCATGTGGTACCGTGGGCACCCACGGTGACACAGAGGTAGGTTTCTATCCTGATCTCAAGGTGACTCTAGCTGGACTTGCACTTAATGAGTCCAAGTGTATCATGTGCCCATGAACCATTTCGAACATTACCTGGGAACTTGTTCAAAGGAATGAAATATTTTTGCACATCTGCTCTTCTGAAATCATCTTCATGTTGTCATAGGACTTCAGTTATCAAACAGGAGTTTAAGAGTAGAATAATTAATAGTTCCATAATGGTGCCCTGGGGTATTTCAACCCATGAAGCCTAGGCAGCAGGGATGTGCACTACAGAAGAAGCTGTGTGCAGGTTCACAAACACATCATGCAGATGCGACATGCATGATTCAGGAAGATGCTGTCATGAAACTTAGTAGTCTGCAATATCTGTGCAAGGGCGTTTCCTACATGTTCTTTTCCGTACAATCTGCCTCAGTGTGGGAATGTCCAGGCTCAGAGGCAGGGAGCATTGACCTCTACAGAAGCAATTCCCCAGCCTACACTTGCTATTTATGACTGCAAAATATATGTGGAAGAAGTGGAGTTTGCTCAATGACTAAATGTGGACACAGCCCCTTCTCTCTAAATCTTCCGTTTTCCAGCACAGAAGGCTGGGTGTAGTTGGCCACTGACAGTATTTTTCATAAAAGACTTGTGCTCTCAATCTGTTCCAGATTCTGACTCAATTAGATACGTCAAACCAAGAGGCCACCACTACCCTGTTCAACATACGGAAAGGAAAAATGTGTACCAAAGTATAGAGAATATTGCTTTTGGCCATAAAGCTGGAGGGGCACCTCTGAGCTTCAAATCCGTGTAAGGATTGATCTTGGGTTCATATGGCATGTACGTTTCTATGCAGACACCAAAGGTGCAGCAAGGAGTGAGGGGTAGCAGGTGCCCAGATTGAACCAGACTCATGTCCACACACATGCATATGTCCCTGCCTGCCTTTCACTGGCAAGGCTACCGAGTTCTGAGGAAACTAGAATGGAATCCAAGAGAAGAGACGGATTCGTGTGGCCTCTCACCCAATAAGGATAAATATTTCTATTGCTAGGACACTAGGGAATCCTCTTCTAAAGAGTCTGTCTCAATTCCCTTTGCTTTGGCTATAAGCTAACATGATTGACTCCATATTTTGAGCTTTGCAGAAACTGACTTGCTCTAGCTGAGATAAATGGCTCTCAGTGGCTCTCCTGAAACTCTATCCATTCTCTGATGGGAAGAATGAGGTACTTCACTTGGAAAGACTGTCACAACAGTATTTATTAGAACATAAGCTTGAAAAAGTGGAGTAACTTGGTGTGCCCCATGCTGTAATGATTAATGAACTATTTGCAATCACCTAAATTTTCAGGAGGGTGAAGGATTTATTTAAACATTCACCTCTCCACTGATGACACTCTTGGTGTGCGAGGGGCCAGATCACTTTATAGGATCTCCTCTCAGAATTGTGGAAAGAAGCGTGTGCACTGCATTTGCATTATGGCAGTTGAGAGGCTCTTGAACACTAAAGACTTGAAGATCTGCTTGAGTAATTAGTCGTGCTCCCTTGAGAGTGTCTCCTCATGTCATAAGAGATGTGACTTCTGCGCAAAGCCTTCCCACAATCCCTACAAACATGGATTTTACCCAGTGTGTGTCCTGTGTTGTAATATAAAACCTGATTAACATCTGTAGCATTGTCCAGATGCCTCAAACACATAGGTTCTCTCCCTTGAGTTGGAACTATATTGTCTCTTGAAATATGACCTATCATTGTAGCCTTGTCTGCACTCTCCATACCTCACTGTTTCACTTTTGGACAATCCTCCTCCCACAAATAATCTTCCTGAATCCTCTGGTTGCACTTTCTGGACTGGACTTGGCTCTCCCTACATAATTTCCTCACTCTATCTGAGCTCACCATTGGTTCGCTGGGTGGTGTCTATCAGGCCTAAGAGACACCCCTTTTAGAGGAAGGATAGGACAGTTTTTTTCCCCCTCTTAACCTTCATCCTTGTCATTCTGTTCTTTTGGTTGAGTGTATTTCTGTCACTGTCTCTGATCCTCTGACTAGTGCTCATCTGAGAAGAAGCTTTCTCTTGCAGACGTTTCTGGGATAACCTGAGAGGGGTGACTGCATTTCATGTGTCAGCGGAGCAACATTTGACTGAAGGAGGCCAGAGAGCAGAAGGGACGTGGGAGGACCTCTGGTTTTGGTTTTGCTGAATCAAAATGTTTGGGTCAGGAAACATGCTGATGAGGTTGTCAGAGCCATATGCTTTTATTCTCCTGAAATAAAGGGCCGGAGGAATCATTCTTCTTGTAGTAAAAAATGTGAGCTCTGTGACCCACAAAGCATTCACACCCTATGTCCCTTTTCATTTCTATGCATTTCAACTTCATGAGATATACAGAAGGCCCACATTAATTGCATTTTCTTCAACTTCCCTAGGCTAGGGACTTTCAAAGGAGCATTGGAGTCTGTTTGACAACCTCTGTCGATGCAAGGGCATTGACTTCTCCCAAATGTGTTTGTGTGTTTTCTATTGTCATGTTTAAGTTAGAAACAATGGCCCCAAGAGGGTGACGATGTCTCTGTTCTCCAAAATTATGACAATAAAACATGCCATCCCTCAAACCTCCAATAAGGTATCCACAACTGATGTCATTCTGTGCTAGCCATGTATAAACACAAGAGGGAGATCTGTTTTTGAAACCAGTTCTTCAAACGCAATTCTTACACTGTTGAGGCCCATACAACTCCAACCAAGTTGCCATCATTTCCCTTTTGGAGTTGAAGTAATCCCTGAGGGATTATCCACGGATCTTGATATCCCACAAATCAGCAAACCAGAACCTTACAGGAGACATTCCACTCTGCATGTGAAGACCACCATGGTATCACCTCACTCAGAAAATGCTCTAGTACCTGAGTTTAGATCACAGGCACTGCATTTCCAGTTCTTACGCTTCAATCTGGCAACCATTCCTATGCTCTGTGGGGAGATCCACCTCTGAGTGACCTCAGCAGTCTTCAAGGTTTGACTGCTGCCTTTCCTGTACTAGTTAATCCTGTGGTTCAGTCATTCGACAATATATATCATCATATATGTTATAACCTGAAATATCCTTTCCTTGATCATCTGCACATAGAACCACCCTCTCTCTTTTATCCCTAGGTACTTGTCCTCAATTTGTGTGTGTGTGTGTTTTTCCCCCAAAACATTCGCTGCCGCATAGTTTGGCACTCATGCAAGCATGTGGACATACATTATACCCTTTCACCTGTCAGCTGCTCAGGAGCTCGGGTTCTGATTCCTATTATGGTGTTCCTTAGTATGTCCTGCTCCTGAACAGTATGAGTGAACTTAGGAATTAAATAGACAACTCAGTGAAGTAATTAATCAATGCATACATGCATACACTTTTGGTCTAGATGCCACACCCTTTAAAAAGAAGAAGCAAGGAAATATTCAGACAAAAGGCTGGGGTGAGAACACTGGTTAGGACTTCTAACATTTCTGTGGGAGGACATCAAAGGTCTTTTGGGCTATATGCTTTTTAATAATCTGTGCATGAAGCATTTTAAAAATTAGAACAAATATGGAAGTATACATACTGTTCCTCAGAGCCAAAATTACAGGATATCCATCCTGGATTTCTGAATCATTTTACAGGAAGCTTTCTTGACTCCACAGTGGATATTACTCGACTTCCAACTGCATCATGAAAATTGCTAAGGCGAGTTCTCTCTTTTTTTTCCAATTTTGAAGAACAGTGGTGCCCCTGTTCCCTCAACTTAAGCTCTCTCTTCTAATTTCTGATCCCCTGGTTTCCCAGTTGCTGGGTGTACTCACTCTCATACCACACCAGCAACTCACAGCTTGGGATGAATAATTGGCACACTTGGTATAAAATATTACCATGGTACTGAAATACCACCCGTTTCTGCTCCACATCTTGCTGAAGATAGTTCAGATATCTTGAATTGAGGAAGATTAAGGGAAAGGGCAGCACGACAATGAGTCTTCTCTGTCCATCACAAACATCTCCACCTACTCACTGATACTTAAGGTACTCTGGATTTGATGTCACCCACTTTCTGACTGACTTCTGTTCACTTCCTGAACCTCTATAGAATGTCATATTATTGTCTATCTCCAAGACCTGCTTAAGTTGCCTAGCTTCCTTACATCATTTTCCAGGCCCAATACCAGGCTTAAGTTCCATCCTGATTGAACATAAAACCCAAGAGACTCTAGATTATTTAAACGCTCTTTCAAGTTTTGTTTCACAGCACAGAGATGGTGCTTGACCTATACTCTGCTTCCAGATTAGCTCACGTTATTCCATTCCATCCTATTGCATGCCATAGTCCAACATGACCTTCTCTTGTCAATCTCCCAAAGCTATGCTTATAGTAGCTTTAACTCACTTCCCCAAGCTTCCCACATAAACATGCAGGTCTGTTTGTCTTAGCACAATAACACAGAACAAAAATAGTTGGCCCACACTCTCTTTCCCGTGCAAAAGAGCATCTCTGAGGAAAATGCCCATGGGCCTTTCTCTGCAGGACTCAGAACACAGTTCTACATAAAACTAATGCTGGGGTGCTTTGCTGCCCTGAATGGTTTAGGCTTTCCTTGGTTTTTCTTATCTCGGCATTGTGAAGTCGTCATGAAATAAGAAAACTACAGGTAACTATCTCTAAAAGCAATCATTTCATGTCTGCAATGTGTCACCGAACAGAATATGCAGCAGTTGTGTTAGCTGTCCAAGCCAGGGACACATCTGTGTCAACTGGCACATTGTCAATACTTAAGTAAATTTCATTAGGTCAATGAAAGCTCAGTCCAGTGCCCCTAGTGAATCTGGTGCCCTGCAGGTTTTCCCAAAGAATTCGAATATTGACTGGCGTCAGGGTTTATAATGTGAGGATGAACGCTATATTTGTTCTCTTTTACACTAATTGCCTCTTGCCCAGAAACAGAACTGCGTGAAGGATGAAGAGGAACAGAGGGTTGGTTGAGGCTACTTAGAGAGGTATGACAACACAGACATACATGCAAGACACTGGTGGATGATAATCGTCTCTAGAATACAGAAACCTGAAGAACTTAACTCATCTAGTTGAAACACGTTTTGTCTTTTCCATCCACATACTCAAAGCCTGTCCTGCCTTTGCTGATTTACATTTAAGAAAGTAATTTAAATATATATTTTTTCATTATTCTTTGGTGGTGAGTAAAATGTCAGGACAGTAATTTTACCCTACTGACATCAAAGTGTTTTTACCCACATGAGGATTAAACTGCAAGTGGAGACCACATGATATTTCCTTTGCTCATCATCTACACATCCTAGTCTGTGTGCCCCATGAGAGCAGAATCTCCCAAAGGCTGAAGCTCCTCCTTTATGTGTGCAGGTATGCCCCTACTTACCCCATGATCCTTAGACAGGATATCTGTATTCATATGATGACCACTCAGTACACAGTGCGATCCATATTGTTCCCATCCATGTCTAGTTATGGGACATTGGTCACTCCAAGCCACAGAAAGCATGTAGGAAGCCAGGAAAAATGTAAGAGTTAAACATTTCCCAACACCCAGGTTTATCCATTCTTGGGCGCCACTTCGTCTTCTGTTACCTTGCTCTAAAGAGGGCCAAAACACAGGACCACTTGCAGACTGGTAGGTTGGTTAAACAATCCAAGTCCAGCTTTGGGGATGACCAAATTCGGATTTTGGAGCCTGGGATCACAGTGTGAGCTGAGAACTTGAGATGTCCCTTGTATATGACATTACCTTTCAGAAAAGTAGGGGGACCCATGCACAGCACAGCTGTTAATGAAGAAGTCTGAACAGTTCTCACAGTGTGGAGGTGAGAACAGCAGGGGCTAGTAAAGGGGTATTTTGTGTTCCTGGAAATGAAGGGATTCGTAAAGAGCCCAGCCCTAACATCACTAAAGTGTTTTTCCTGTACTAGGAGTCCCTGAAGGAATGCCATCGCTCAAGAACTGAAAAATAGCATGCGACTCTTCTAACTAAACATGCCATGCTTCTTTCTTAGGGTCGCTTACAGACATAGTCCTCATCCTCGGGCTCTCTGGTTTCTACGTACACGTCACATTTTCTTTCTCATGTACCATACATCACATCTATATACCTTCTGAGTTCTAATTTGGAAAAGAACAGGTGAGCAACTTGTTGAGTGTGCAGTTAAGCATGTCCTTATTTACAAAGCACACAATGTCCACTCGTCAATCATCACCTGTCCTTCTACATGGTCTGGTGTTTTCCTCTATTCAATGTTCATTCAGAGACATTTACACTCTACACTAACAACTGGTGGCTGATTCAATTCTGACCGCCACATCTCACCATCATCTCGTTTAACTGCCCAAGATTTAACCATTCACAAATTATTTACTGAGGGAAACGTAGGTGGTTTGTTCATTAAGCAAGGTCTGTGCATACAACACCAAGAGCAGAGAATTGTTCACTACAGATCAATTTATTGGTCCCCATATGTCAATTTTTTAATTTTTTTTCTAATTCAGTGTTTTGAAACCAGGTATGAGCTATGCATCCGTTCCTTCACATTACATATTTAATTTAATTTAGAGTTTTCACACCACGTACGAACTACGTGTCCTTATCTTTGCCATACATAGTAGCACTGAGGAGCTCAGAGAATTTATAAGTTTTGCCCAAAGCTGAAGTACAAACTTCATTCTCATTTTCGCACAGTATCAACCTAGGCGTATCTAAAGTGCACTCCTTACACCTAGGCCATACCTATGAAAACTTATAGGGTCCTTAGGGGAATTGTTCTCATGTCTGAAGTTCCACAGCAACTTCAATGTTTCCGAAGCACTAACGTATACCAGCAATGGTATATGGGCTATCACGCAGTATTCATCTGTGCTCAAACACATAGACTATGGTGGGTCTGCCATGTTCTCAAACTCTTGGGAAATTCCCAGTGTGTTCAAAGTCTCAAAATCATGCCATTTCACAGAGACTTCAATGTTTTCAAACAGTTGGGCAATCCCAGCATGTCAAAGGACTCACACATATGGGTGATTCCTAGCATCTTCAGAATTCTCCAACAACTGGGGTACTCTTTGTGTTCTTAAACACCTGAGTCCTCCGAGAGACTTCAAGATACTCAAATGCCTGCAATATCCCAACACCTTTACTGTTCTCGTATCCTTGGAGTGTCCCATCATCTATTTGTCCCCAGTCTCATGGACAGTATCAAGATTCTGTAGTACTCTCAAACACCTGGACTATTCCAAGCATCTTACATTTTTCTAAGAGATTGGATTATCTCCATGCCTGAAGTGTGCTGAAAGACCTGTGTTAGCGCTGCAGTTTTTGTTTTCATATATGAAGATTATTCCACAGCCTTCAGTGTTCTCCAATCCCAGAGAATCCCCAAGTCATCAGTACCAGCATTGCAGGGACTACCCCGTGTCTACACACTTCTCAATATCTGTGCTCTTCCAAAGGCATGCCATGTTCTAATCATCAAGGACTAAGTGAGTGCCTTCAAAGATCTCAAACATGGAGCCTATAAGAGCATCCGCAGCTAGCCCATACAGTATGCCATCTGTAGCACTGTTGGATGTTCACAGAAGCTTGGACCATTTCAGCTCTTCAGATCCCTACATACCTGAACTATTCCAGCTTCATCTGTGTTTTCAAAAATCTGGAGTATCTCAGGGTGTTTTCTTCCTCTGCAATATTCCCCAAAACTCGCAACATTCCCATGGCTTCCCTAAGGCCATACATACATGAAGGAAGTTGACGTCTATATCCTTGGAATATGACTGTGCTCTTCACCAGATTCCTCTGGGTTATCCAAGCCCTGATGAAATCTAGGATCTGCATCCATAGTGCATGCCTGGAATTTCCGTGTATCATTGTGAGGTAAAACATCTGGACTATTGCAATACTACCAATATTCTTAAACACCTGGAATATCCTGACCTATTCAGCATTCTCAAACACCTGCTGTTTGCCATATTTTGCATTGCTATGAAACTCTTGACCTATGCCAGCATAGTCACATTCTCAACGCCTTAACAATTCGTACTTCTCCAGCTTTATCTGAACCAGGAACCTCCTGAGCATATTCAGTGATCTCAGTGTCTTGGAATATTGCAGCATCTGCAGTGTTCTCTCTCACCTGCATGCTTCCAGCATATGTAAACTTTTGAAATACCTTGACTATGCCTGAATATGCTATGTCTCAGGCAGTTGGGGTTCTCCAGTCTTGGCAGAGTTATTAGACACCTGTATTATGCCAGTATCTGCATTGCTCTCAATCACTATGAGTATGACAGTCTTCATTTCAAACTTCTGTTTTCTCAGTACCTTCAGTACTCTCAAAGTCTTGTGGTTTTCAGTGTTCCTAAACACCTGGATTCTATCAGTGTCTGTACGGTTAGCAAACGCCTGTGCCATATCAAGTACCGGAAACACTCTCAAACTGCTTGACTCTTCTGAACATCTTCAGTTTTCTAGGCATCTGAACTATCCTAGCCATACCAGTGCCTCTGATGCTGGAAGTATCCAAATATCATTTTGCTGACAAATATCTTTACTATCCCAGGGTTTGCTGTGCTCTCCAATAATTCTGCCATTCCCTCATTGGCAGTCTCTTCAATGCTTGCCTCATTCCAGGATCTGCAACATTCCCCATCCCTGTATTTTACCAGGGTCTGCAAAGTTCTCAAACGCCTGAACTCTTGCAGCATCTTCATTGTTTTCACACACCTGGTTTGCTCCAGGACCTTCAGTATTCTGAAACACATAAACTAGTCCAGTTCCTGTAGTGTGCTTTTCTTTAAGAGGCAACAATCAAGACTCTATCAAGCACAGTAACTTTTCAAATCTATCATCCAATTTATTTGAAATGTCTATATACATTTGCGTATACATTCATGGGTATGTATAAGTAAGCTTGTGTGTGTGTGTGTGTGTGTGTGTGTGTGTGTGTGTGTGTTAAGTGTACTCATGTGTATAATTATGTACACTTGTGTATAAGGATATTTATATACACTGATATATAAGTATATAAACTTATATACACATCTATGTATACATAATGTGAAATAAATATTGAATTTAGCGTGTACATAGTATAAATTATTTATATGTGGTATGTGTTTACATTATATATACATTATACACTTAGTTGTCTATGAAATGTATTTCCACATATAAATAAAGTCCTTGTAAATAAACAAATAATCATGTGCCTTTATCATTTTATAATTATTTAGGAAAATACATAAATACACGACCGTTCACTAATACAACTTATCTTATTGGTATTAACAGAAGTAAAAGAAGAATTATTTTTGTATAATGTTCCATAAGAGATTTTAAGGAAGGTGATGAAATATTAACAAATTGTGAGGCTACAATAAAGGACCTGGTGTATGCTTGTTTATTGAAAACTACATTTCAGCACCTAGAGATCATCAATATAATTGAAAGTTAAAAATAAATCAGAAGGCGGCTCAGAAGTATGGAACATCATCCCAAACACTGAAAACCGAAGTCCGAACCCCACTTGAGGCACATATCTTGGTTGCAGATTTCCATTTTCAGTAAAGCCATGTTGGTGAGGTAACTGATCTATCATTCTCTTTCATATCAATGTTTATCTCGCTATCTCTATTTGATACATAAAAGGCAATATTTATATCTAGGTGTGACTATCCTCTGTGACCCACCCAGAAAGGATCATAGGAATGCACTACTCTTTGTAAAACTAGCATTGCTTTTACACTTACAACACTATAGTCCTCATAAATATTTGCATCATGAAAATTTCGAGGACTGACACTTTCGCCTAGAGTGAAGTGATCACCTGTGTTCTCAGTTAATGGCTGAGTTTTCAACATCGTTATACAGGTACCAGGATCCAGGTACATGTATGAGCATAGTTTATTATCCGTGCATTTGCTTCAAAGCTTGAGAACAGTGTGACCAAATTTGGTCACAAATGGGAATGAGGCATGTGGCATTAATAAGTCCTTATCAAGTCACTTTTTTCTTAAAGTCGAAATCGCTTTCGGAAGTTCTCATTTCTTTGCGCCAGTTAAGGGTGATGATGATTTCTGTGGACAAGATGGTGTAGAGGCATTTTATGTGGGTTGGCAACTATACCTCTTCAGGTGGAAGCCTGTGGTGGGCTAATATCCCTCTAGGTACTCCCACCCTTACTCCATGAGGGGACGTCCCCATACACACGACGACTCCACTTTAGAGGGATTTCCCTTTATGTACTTCATAGTGCTAATTCCCATTATTTGGCTTATGTCCTAGAAATGGAAATCAAGGTATCCTTCTATGGTGAAAATGAGGTAAGGGCTAGAAGGCGTCACCCATTTTTCCCCATAATAGGCAGTGATATCTTAAGTGACTCCTTTTGTGGACGTCTATCACTTCCTTAGATGCTTGATTTCTGTGCAAAATATTGTAGGTTTTCTCAGGGTCTTTGTCTGTTTTTGCTTCTCTTCACTTTTACCTTCCCTTCTTATTTCTGAAGGCTTTCTGATCGATGTTACTGCAGCATAACCATGTGGCAAAACATGACTTCTCCCCGTGGTGTTTGCAGTATACTTGCTACTCTGTTTGTTCTGTTTGAATCTTCGAACACTGTGGAAGTTATTTTGTGTGTATAGAGTGAGTGGTTGCAATTTAATAACTTAGTACTTTTCCCAAAATGCAACACAAAGCCCTGAGCACATCCTCACCACTTATGCAGTACTCGCTGACAGCTGGTTTGACAAGAAGGTGTACCAATGGACCTAGGGGAATTTTGGCTATGCCAACCAGAATATGTTGGAACAGAGGCCCTTTTTCAGGCAGCAGTAGGTCCTTTTCCACCCTAAGTACCTGCTGGAGCATGAGGCTCCCTACTCATGAGGACGAGGCCCCAACCAGCTGCTAGCAAGCAAGCCCTGGAAACAACCAAGCTGCTCTCCTTGGTGAGAATTATGTGACAGGCATTCACTTCGCCCCGAACAGACAATCACCAAAGGCTGGAGCCAGCACTTTGCAAACCAATCCCAGATGGAGAGTTATTGGCAGGCTCAAAACTCCTTTCCAGACAACTCCACTCCTTCTTGCTGTCCATGGGAGGGCAGGGCCCATTGATCCCAGAGCCCTTTGGTGGCTTGTGCCAACGTGGCTACAGAGGCAGGGTCTGCACGCGATTAGTCATCACACCGCCCGAGTGCGGGAATCATAGCAACCGGTGAGGGATCCCTCCCTCCACGAAGTGGGACAGCACAGCAGCTTCTCCAGGAGACAAACAAGTAAAAGAGGGTTTTGCCATGAGAGGCCTTCACCCCGTGACTTTCAAAGCCAAGTCTAAGAAACCCTATGTACTCTCATCCTGATCCTCAACACCCCCCCCAATCTGATAACCTGGTGGGTCCCTAAAACCCTCAGACAAAAATTACACAAATTTCAGCAGAGCATGGATCTGCAAAAATGTTGGCCATCCCAATACTTCCAACACGGTTAATCCTTACCGCAACTGATGCAGAAAGATCTAAATTTAACTAACTCAAAACTCAAAGCCCATATTGAGAAACCATTAATGTCCTCAGCCTCCAACACCCTGAAGCCTCTCCTCCTGAGCACTTTAAATGTCCTCAGCCTGAGTAGCACTCGGGCCCCACAGCATGGGGCCTGAGAGATTCTAGTCCTGAGAGGGTGCACCTTAGTCACCTTAGAAATGAGAAATCCTCATTTCTCCGGAAGGCTTACTAACGGTCCAGAACCACTTCCCTGAGAATGACGCACACTCTGTCACCTTTACAGACCCTTCCAATCATTGAGGCACCCACTCCGCTGGAGGTCGTGCTTCTCCTCATATCAAAACATTGGGGAAAAGGCGGGGAGCAGTACTATTGAGGGTGTGCTGCTTTGTGTTGTGCCGTGGCCTAGGTATCATCCATCCTCTCAACAGTCGAGGTCCCCGCATCTTCCCATGCTGGACGCTGTGCCAAAATGGGTGAAAGCTCTTCACCGCTCTCAATGAGTTTTTCTTCCTGAGGCCGCTCAGCCTTGTGACCTGGAGAACATGATCTCTGAAATATGTCCACAACAGCATCCTGGGGGTGAATCAGGCAGAGCAGTGCGGAAGCCCAACGTGAGGGTTGGCCTCAGTTAAAAGCTCGAGGACTGCATTGGTGAAAAACAAGTCCCTGATGATCACTGTCTCCTGGTCCCTGGGTTGGCCCACTTGGAACATATGCCAAGGGATCCTGCATGGTGAGGTCCCTGTGTCACAGGCTTCTGTCAGGACTTTGGGGAAAAGACCAGTGGTGGTTGTGGGGACAAGGATCTGTACTAACAGGGAAACTTATGGTGACAACTATGGTCCTGGACACAGGAAGCACCCAGCGACTTGGCAGGAAGTATAACAAGTCAGGTGATGCCAAAACCAGTACCAGGTAAGCTGCCAGCAGATGCAGACTGAACTCGGAGGCAAAGGATAAATGTGAGAGGATGGAGCTGGTTACAGTGCTTTTCAGAGGCCCGGGCAGAGGAGCCTCCATCTCTGTACACATGCAGCGAGCACTGAGTGTGGAGCGGAATAGGTTTCGGGACACAGGGCATAGAAGGGAAAAACTGGGAACGGGTGCTGGTTTCCCTTAGGCAGCAGAGACATTCCCAGAGAACTATTGGTAACAGTGTTACCTGCCTCTGAAGTTTGCCCACTCCAGGACACCACAATTCCCATATCTGGGCCAGTGCAGAATGCATTGTGTGGGGATGACTTGACAGGAATGACAAGGGCAGTAGACATGGAGAGACCATGGTCAGGCCAGTTGGGAGAAGATGAAGAGTGATCTCAAGGACAACGGATACCACAGGAAGGGCAGAGCAGTCATGGGAGCTCCCCAGCAATTCTCAGAGGCGTGGACTGAGGAGTGGCTGTGCTTCTCCTTATGCAGTGTGCACTGGGTATGGGGAAAAGCAGGATTCGTGGTCACAGAGCACTGTCCTGCACCATGGGAGAAGGCCAAGGGCACCGTTATGGACCAAGGAGGTCATCTGGAGAGATGGAGCCAGTGACAAAGCTGCTCTCATGCTCTGAAAACAGCTATCTCATGAGGTGGACCCATACAGGCATGGGCAGGGTGTTCATCACAACAACAGGAACCAGCTTGGCTGAATGGAGTCAGGGACGCTGGTGTGTGCTTAGGTGTTGGAGGGGTTGGGACCCAGGCAGAGGGAGGGAGAGCTTCACATTTGATGAGAAGAGACTGCCAGCAGCCTCCGCCTAACACATGCACCAAAGAGGAAGAAAAAGTCCATTCCAGGTCCTCACTAGCATTACCGTAATATTGATGATATCTACTAATTTCTAAGTGTCAAAGATGGTTTCAGCCAAATTTATATCTCCTTTACTGGAGAAGATTTGGCAGCATTGGGAGACTGGGAGAACTGTTGGAATAGAACTCTACGAAGGAATCACCAGGGCTCTGCATCCTTCTTAATGGGAGTTGCTGGAGCAGGGGATCCTTGAAACAGGATGGGCTACTTGGCTTGCTCTGGATCAGTTGGATATGTGTATAGTTCTCTTCTCTGTGGACACTAATATGAGCGGAATCTGCCCCTCTGTATCAGAGCAGGGTTGGTCTTGAAATGCAGATCTCACTGCTCCTCGCTGTAGACTTCCATGGCCCATTGCCATTAGTCACACTGGCTTTGCTGGGGATGTCTCCATTTAAGCCGTTCACTTTTGGAAAAAAAAAATTTTAATACTAGGTCTCAGAGACCCTGGACTAGCTTCCATGTGTCAACTTAGGCCTGGCACGATGGCCCTACTGGAGGACGAAGATACTCCCAATGAAGGGTTTATTCTGAGGTAGCATGATGATGGGCCAGAGGAGGCAATGACAAAAAGAATGTAATGGAAAGTAAGGGGCTATTGATATAAAGCTTTGAAATATTTAAAATAATTATGTATATTCATACTTATATTAATACACATACATATAAGAGATACAACCAATGAGTAGGAAATCACTGATTCAGAATAGATGTCATCAATTCAGAAGAATGGGGGTCTAGCAGGTCAGCAGTGCTGTGAATCATGACTATCCGGTGGTGAGCAAAGAGGTGTGTGGGGAAAATTGTCACTAACAGTAATTAAGGGATTTGAGTTTGTGGGCCAGGGTGCATAGCAGTTTTTCTTTGTGTCAGCTCATGCTGTCATCCATGTTACCATACTATCTAGTTTTGTGAGCAAGTGGTAGGGAGCACTGGTATCCTTTCATGGATCTCGTGTTGAAATAAAGCTGAAGTCAAAATGTGACCTTTCACTTGATGGGAATTCTGTTTCTGTGGTCAACAGACCTCACACCCTGTACCAGGGACTTTCAGGTGTCGACTGGAATTTAACGATTCAAAAAGGGTGAGCAGTGGAGAGATAAAATGGAGATGAACTGATCATAGGTCTGTTAGACTTGAACTGACCAGTCAGAGGGAAGAAGGGAGAAGAAAGGATGGGTCTTGGCAAATAAATGCAGTCTCCATTAGGATACATTAGCTTTATTATTATTTTGTCCTGAAAGGTCAATTCATTTTCATAGGTATCTTAAAAAAGAAGAATGAAGCTCTACTGATGCATTTTTGGCCTTGAGTATTTGATTCTTTTTAGTTGGCATCCCAAAAATAAGCATAGGTCTTAATAATATCAATGAAAATATTTTTCAAATCATCTCTGGATTATTCCTGGACTAATCCCTAATTAAGACATTTCTTTCCTCAGTAGAATCTGCATGTTTTTGAAACACATACTTAATGAAGTATGGATCTCTCATTCCCTTAAAGTCCAACGTTCTGGGCCATACTTCAGAAGGGAACATAAAGTGAGTAATTCCCAAATCCAGTTGACAAGAAAATCTTCCCCATGGATACAAATGTAGGTAAGATTTGAGAAAAGCAGGGGGTTTCAGACATGTTGGAAATTTGAATGTGCCTATGAGGTCACTGTATCACTGGTAGTGAATTCTAATCCATAGCTCCTCTAAAGTATTTACATTCTCATAAAGACTTTCATGGCATTATTTATTGTTTCTGGTTCTATTCACATACCACTGCTTCATTTATTTCATTGATTATTTCAGCCATGACTATTTTCTTCTATAGTGAAATGAGAGTGTCACTGAAACCCACTTGCAGGGGTCACCTTTTGGCTGTATGAGGTGTTAGTACTGCGGATGGTCCCTGCTGATGGAACATTTTTGGTCAAAGGCATCAGGGTGACCAACTCAAAGAAAACATCTGCCATCTTGGTAGAACATCAGATTCTTTATTTGATCTAGCAAAGTAATGTGATCACTTAAAGGCTTTGTATAGATTGCAAGGTATCAAACAGAAACTGAGCCATCTGTGACTCACTTCCAGTGACCATTCATGCGGAAGAAGTAACAGCTTCTTTCTCTGAGTGCTCATTAGTCCATTGTCATCATGCTTAGAGTCATTAATTTAGCCTGCCTGTCTCTGCACTGTGAAATCTTTGAGAACCTAACCCACACAAGAAACTTTTCAGAAGCTTCAGGGTTCCTGAAGGCACCCTGAAAGTTGGCTTGGCATCCAGAATAAATGGACCTACCTCCACCTATTTGGCCCCCATTTTGTTCTTCGTATTCTTTTGTTCTTTTTCTAGAATCTTTAGAAGAACTGCAGCTTACCTAAATGTCTTATTTTGAAAATTTGAACCATTTTTATTTCTAATTTCACTAGTTACATCAGTAGAATTTGTTGACTTTTCTAAGGAACCAACATTTGTTTTTGTTGATTTTCTATATTATTATTCTATTCTCTAGTCTACATATACAAACATTGCGTTTACTTTGTAGAATCCCAGCTTATTCACATAATTCTTGTTTCTTAACTTAATCGTTGAAAATGATGACACCCCCCTAGGTGTATTACATTTGGTATGATTCTTAAGGAATTTTGTGTTTTATATGTTCATCCTTTTTGAAATATATTTAATTTTTTTCTTTTATGTTTTACTGTGATTTACTCACCTGTAAACGATCTTGTGTCTATAAAACTACCCGTGTCTATATGTTTATAGATACAATTCCATGTCTATAATATAAAGTTATATTCTAGCTTTTTCAAACTCTGATTTGCAAATCGCCCGTATCAAGGTTTTAGCAAATAACTGCCAATTTAAAACCCTTTTCCATATTTTCCTTAAGATATTTTCAGTTGAATAGCTTTTTCATATAACCCTCCCACTTTGGGGAGGGTTATAATCTTTGCATGATATGCCCTGCCATTATTACCACTTGTACCTTGCAGAACGCTTATTTCTTTCAGTATTATCAACCTAATTTCCTATGACATCTGTTATGAACCTGTGATGCTTTTGTCACTGCCAATGCGTACTTTTTAATCCGTCCACTTTTCTTGCCCACTCCCCTTGCGGCACGTCTCTATTGCAACCAGCTGTCCCTTTTGAAACTTTGAGCCTGTTTCTGCCTTGCTTGTTCATTTACATTGTGTATTAGATTCTGTATTTATGTAGGATCACATGGAATTGTATTTTCTGCGACCGACATTTTACTGAGAACAATACATCTAGGCTCATCTATACCGTTTTAAAAGTTAAGCTTTTACCCTGTTCAAGGGTTCATTGTATGTACATACAACTGCTTTTTAAAATGGATACAGTCATTAAAAGGATGGCCGCATGTGTGCTCTCAGAGCATGACCAGAGTGAAAACAATCAGCAAAAGCACAGTGGTGCATAAATTCAGTAGAATTCATGTATTTTCTTAATTGTTTTGTTTATCCATTCATTTTTATTAACATTACTTAGAAATCTCGCACTTTTCTATTATTCAGTTTCTTTTTCTTTTGACATAGTTTTATACCTATGTAATCAAAGACAGTTTGTGATATATTTTAATATTTCTACAATTCACAGATATGCTTTCTGTCCGTTATCTGGTCTATCTTAGAGCATATTATGTGTGTATGCGAAAGGAAATCTATACTTACCTGCTTTGAGTTAAAATGCTCTGTACATATCATAAATCCGTATATTAGTGTGCCTCATCAGGCCATTTTTCCTTTTTGTTATTTTGCTGAAAGATCTATCCTTTGTTGTCAATGGGTTTCAAAAAGTTTCATATTTTTACATTGATTACTTTTACCTTTATTTTTTCTGATCCTGTTACATCTGCCTCATTGTTTTCCCTGTTGCACACCACAAGGAAATTGTCAATCCTACAGCCCCCAGGAAAGGAGATGAAAATCTACCACTCTTTCCGATATGTGTCACATCAGAAAAACCTATTTGGGAGGGGGAAGCACCTGCTGTATTAGTTTAGGTTTATTGCTGAAAGCTGTGGAACCACTGTTTAGTTTATGGCTGCTTTATGGGAGTTCATAGGCTTCACTGAACCTGAAAGGGACCTGGTCGGGATCATAAATGCTTGTAAGATGCCAAACCCGGATTCAACTGGAAGGTTATCCAGCTAGGAGCCAAGGGCTTTGCAAAGATGATTTTACTAAACTTCTCTGTATGTGTAAGCTCCCTGGAATGATTGGTTCACAGATGGAAGTTAATTCTAGAAGATGAAATATACTCTAAGCAAGACTAAATTAAAGAAGGGGACAACCACGGTTTATTGTCATGTTTAGATTTTTTTCCTGCAATATTTTATTTTTTTTAACTTTTTCTCTGTCATATTGAAGAGAATTTAAAATATACTTTAATGAACTGTATTGGCTTTAGACTATACATGTGTATAGCATTTTGTGCTTGTTTCAGATAGCATACTATACACCCATAGTGTATTACTGTTTACTGTATTAAATTTGGTCAAGCTCAAGTGAAATATTGATACCCTATCTCTCTAAAGGTCACAGCAATCGCAAACTTACAATTTCATTAAATATTTCCTCTATTTTAGCCCTACCTCAACAGGGCTAAATCATCCTTTAATTGTATTATCTTTCACTTTAAAGCTTTTATTGTTTCACTTGACCAAAATTAACTTGTGTGGGCTTCATATCTTTCATCAGTTTCAAACATGTTTAGAGTTATTTATGTAAGTACTTCCATAAAGACTGCTTTAAACTCTTAGTAATAAAATCCTGATTTATCAGGAATTTCCCTTTTGCATTTATTCATTGTTTAAATCTATTTTTGTTTTCTTTGGTTTTCTTTGTCGCTTTTTCATGAGAGTTGAGCATTTGTAGATACCTGGCACAGTTAATGATATTTTTTTAATGATATATATATAGGATATTATGTTCTGAGACCCTGGAGCTGGTTTTTCAATTTCCTCCACTGTAGCTGCCTGTCTGGCATGCCACCAACCGAATGGGAAATTTCATCTTCAATTTCCTTAGATACCGTAAATGCAAGTTCCATGTTATTTGTGACAGTACAGTTATAGAGTGCGTGTAGTCTTTATTGATACCTTTCTGAGTAGGGGAGAATGGATACCCCATCAACGCAATGCGTGGTTCAAACCCTGGCTCTCTACTGAGCACTCTATGATACAAAAGAGCAGTGAGTTAGGCTGATTTTGTATTGCCTGATGCAATAGGAATGCATTCTGCCTCTTGGTATTTCCTTATGCGTGTGAGGTGGCTCACAGTTATGTATGGTATGTGTATGATGTAGTACAGTTAGAGTGTAATTTTTTTTCTTCCTCCATACAAAATCACTTCTCTGGCCCTTTGAACATGGGAAACAGGTTGATTTATAAGCATGTGTGCCTGTCACTCTGTGTTCTGTGTTACAAGATTCTTGATTATGAAGTCTGTCACACAAAACACACAATTAATTAGGCATACACCCACAATGTCCCTGAAGCTGGCACATGGAAGCATGATACCCCTCTCCTATATACGCAACTACCAAAATTAAAAATGAAGCGAAAGAGAGGGATAGAGAAGAGAGTGCAGGGAACACATCACTTCATTGATATTTGGGTTTTGAGGTCTCTTAGTATTTTCCATATTTTCTCCACATTCAGAGTCCCTTATGTGTCTTTTACATATGTGACAGCCAAGGGTTTAAAACGGCTTCTAAAAAGCTTTTGATCTAATATGTCTACTTTATTTTCTCCACAGAACATCTATGGTATTCTTTTTGGCCCAAATGCTGGTGGATTTTTTTTTTTTAATTTGAACGAATTTAAAGTAATGATCCCGGTAATACTGCTAAAATGTATAACAATCTTTTCACTCTCAGGGGTCTTAGGCTATTAGTTAGGTTAAACTATTGTGAGAATGATTTAGACTATAATTAAGTTATGTTGTAATTCAGAATGTTAGAGAAACTGGGGACATTCAGATAAAATATTCAAGACTTGATAACTTCTTTATATTCTGCAATGGCTCTTTGAATGCCTTTAGTCTTCCATTTCTGACACCTTATTCTGATCTTACTGTTACAATATCTATTTGCATAACTTAATGGTCTCATTCCATCTGCTCAATGTCTCTCATCATTCTTGGTCCTAGTGCTTATTTTATCCAGTTTTATATTTTTCACTCCTCCTTTTATTAAACCTCATTATTGAGAACTTCATTCCCTTATGTCAATACACTAGTATTACTTTCTTTTATTCCTTTCTTTTTGCACTCTTTGAACAATATTTCCTTTACCTTTTCTCTTTCTGTTCTTTAAAATGCTCTCCATTTCCCCCACAATTCCCCCACGCAACATCCATTGCAAGCACCCATCCTCAACCACATCCTACTGTGGATTTCTCCGTGTGTATTTTTCACATTTTCCTTGATGGTCCTTCCCTTCTATCCCCTCTAATCCCTCCACTCTCCTCTGCTTATTGGCAGTGTGTTCTTTATTTTAATGGTTCCCGTTGTGTTTTGCTGGATTGTTATTTTTGCTGATTACGTTCCAGTTATAGGAGGTATCATGTGATATTCAATTTTACCCACCAGGCTATTTCCCCTTAACTTATTGCTTTCCACATCCATTACTCCTGTCACAATGGTAGTTGTATACGGTGTGTATGATATATATATATAGATATATAGTATATAGAGACCCATATATATATATATATAGTATACACACACACACACACACTCTATAGATATATATACTATATAGATATATATATATATATATATAGATATATATAGATATATATCTATATATACTATATAGATATATAGTATATAGAGACCCATATATATATATATATAGTATACACACACACACACACACTCATATTGGTATAAGACAGCAGGCATCTTCTTGCTTATTCAATACTAAAAATATATATTCTTTGGCATGCACTATTCTAAATCTGAGCTGATATCCAAGATATACAAGAACAGATGGACAGGAAACATCTCAAAGGGGTTATTTTTATTGTCAGAATGGTTAGTTGGCAATCTGCATATCTAAACGCGACATCTTCAAATACTAGAAACGGATGTGTTAGCGTTTTGAAATGTGGGTTTGCATGGCCAGGAATAAGTTGTCAGAATGCAGCACTGGATGCACGGTGCACAAAAGACATTTAACAGAATAGATACAAGGCTTTTAAGGACTTGCTAGGCAAGCTGGATTTCTAACACCACAATCTGAAAGACATCAACAGCCTCAATAGGGAATTGAGATTGTCTTCGGATGCAACATAAAATAACAACAATGGACATTAGAAAATGTAAAGTGTGGACGTGAAGGCACAAACAATGGATAACGCTTTGAGGACAGGATAAAAACACAGGTCAATGGTATCATTTAAAATTTTTTACTGAGTGCTCCCTGTGAAATATCTATGACTGCATCAGAGTGTGTTTCTTACATAAGCGGTGGCACAATGATGGTCATGATGACAGGACTGAGTAGGATGGTGAAATATAATGTTACTGAAGACAATTAAAACTTAAGTCCACGAGTTTTGCACAAATGGAAGAATATAATGCAAATGAGAAAACGCCGAAGTATGTACTCTCTTTTGCCCTTTCACTTTTTCATTTGCATCACTCTCGTCATACCAGATTAATGCAGGGCCTCATTGGATTTGTTCCAGGTGGTTTCAGAAATCTCTCAATCAAGCACCCTTTTTTCTTGACACTCTTGTTTTCCTTCTTTGTAAACAGTTAATGTTACTGTGTAATGAGCAAAAAGCGCATATTAAGAATTGATTACCTCAACTGCCACGGAAATAAAGCATCATTGCAGTCAAAAGTAAATGTAAAAATAAGGCAATGAAACCATAAGGATGTGCATGGAGGTTTATTTTTCAAATATAACTGCAAGCATTTTGTTGTCTCTTGACAATTTATGTTTTAATTTGGCTTCAACTGGGAGTTCTTTGCTAGATCAGTTATAATGAAGTTGGTGTACATATAAGAAGAATGGTTGAGGGGTTACCATTAAAGGAGAGGCAACCGATGTATCAGCAATCACTTGCATTGGAAAGCATTGGTTGCCTGCGACTTGCACATGAAAGGGAACATCACTGATGGCTGGTGGATAAAGGTATCTGCTTGGAAAGGGGGGAGGCTGCACTATTCTTACAAAACTACTTCCATGTGAGGGGGAAATATTGTGGCCCTGAGAATCATGTGAGGCTGGAAAGAAACTCCCAAGTTGGGTATTTGCTTGAGTGTAGCTGCTATGGGAAGGAACAGGAAATATGGCCAGCTGGTTGCAAGGAGCGTATTGACTCATTACCATATGTTCAGATCGCCTAAGCAAAGTAGGTGGTGGAGGGGCAACATCAGTTCTGTTGGGCTCACTTCTCTTATCATCCACCTGGCTCGTGGCAGAGTTTCCTATGAGAGGAAAATTATAACTTGTGGCATGTGAAAATATACTTTCCCGACTTGTTTCAGCAGCAAAACCAGAATTATGATTACTCACAGGACGTTCGGCTCCAATGGGCTTCTTGTTGAAGTCTTGAACTAATGAAGGTGCGGAAGAAGTATTTTTAATGCCAACTCTTCTTTTAATTCTTACCAAAAGTTGGGGGCAGCCTCTTTTAAAGTTGGGATTATAATAGAACTGGATCTAAATTCAAAGGAGAAAGTTCTTCAGTGGTATGAAAACCAAGGTACTAGACTGTACAACATCTAACCTATGAATTACATTTCAGTTTCATCATGTGAGTTTCATTTCACAGAATGACATACCCTGTCGCCCCCAGTCCATGTGTGTCTGGCTGCTCCTGACCTGTGAGGAACACGCTGCACATCGTTAGGTGAGACAGTGAGCGCTTTCCTTTTATTAGAGACCAAGATCCACCTCTCATCTCTCCGACCTCAATGTCTCCGAGCCCTCCTAATCCGTGACCTGTGGAAAACATTATCTTGCCTGAAACTGGTCCTTGTGCCGGAAGCAGAGCGGACTGCTGAGTACACAGTTTATATATTTAAGCCTGTACTTATTAACACAGGTTTTTACTAATGTTCTGCCCACCGACAACCCCACCCACCCTTGTCTTTGTCTAGGAGACCCATATGTATGTTACTTCACCATCCTTTTCCTGTTTCCCAAAATCTTCCCCTCCCCTCTCCTCCTCAGTTCACCCTCAGTTTGTTCTAAGTCAATGTATTTTTGGGTGAAGAAAATCTTCATATATTTCTTATATACGTTATAATTGCAAATCTCTAAATACCTTGTTTAATTTGGAGAGCACTTTTTCTTCTTCCAGAAATTCAGCTAGAGATGCAGATCTTTGAAAAGTCTCTCATGTTTTACTAAATCCATAAATGTTAAGCTGCCGAACTAAACTTTTCATATTGTCAGTTTTAAATATCCTGAATGGGGTTTTTCTTTCCAAAACTTCTTTCTTGAAGATTTCTTCATTGATCACTATAGAAGTCCCAGTCTCATGCCAGCAGATAGACTTAAATTGGTCACTTTCAACTATTTTCCACAGTTTCCTGGGAAACGTCATAGAATGGCAATCATTATCTTCATGTCCTTCAGAGGCACAAACCGCGTGACAAGGTCCTTTTATGATGCTTGCTTCACACAAAGCCTGAAAGGCATTTTCTCCCACCTGAGACCTCAATTCCAAATGCCCGTGGTATTTGTCATCACACAAGACAGATCTAATAGAAGTTTCTGTATCAATCAACCCAACATTCGCGGAAACATCTGTAACTCCTGAAGAAATGTGTGTCATGTCAGATAAATTGCTTACCAGCTGCCTTCCACATCTGCGTTAGTTTGAACCGGCGGCTCCAAAGGCAGACTTGGCAGGTCTACCCAACCAGCTCAAACCTTAGTGGTTCACAACCTGAGGAACTATGACATCACAATATGCCTGGTCTCCTAGCAACGAAAGGGAACATTCATCCAGTGTTCCCTTCATATTCCAGCAATTTGATTCAGTTAATATAATGAAGGTCATCTACTTATATATTAATCAATATTGAGATTGGTAAAATCTCATTGTTATAGAGGTTTTAAGAAATCAAACCTATACCCAGAGATTCATTTAGCCCCTATATAAAAATGATTTCTTCCATTTTCTATATGAACTCGTTCACTACTTTGGTGCCAATACCATAAGATCCGGATATGTACAATTAAATAATGGAAACAAAACAAAACAACAACAACAACAACAGAAAGACAATGATTGATTAAGTTCTATCCAGTGGGAGTAAAGCATGTACATATTTGAACATAAAACAAGGGATCATACCCATAGTGCCAGGAAAGTGCTTGGCGATAATTAGGGAATGCGGCATGGGAAAATGCAAAGTACTCTTGAAACCATAGAGTGTTACTTTTCAAGTTAATGGAAATGTTAAAGGGCTCAATAGCTGATGGTGGTAAAACATTGTTTAGATTCTAAAGCCCCTGAATTCTATAGGTCAAAATGTCTATTTTTATATTAGGTATAGTCCTTCAATTTTTACAGGATCGTGAACCTGTTATGAGTAAGAAGACATAACATAATCAGCTTTCAAAATGTAAAGTCATTTTTCTGTTTCTTATGTAAGTAGTCTTTTTTTAAAGCAGTATTTAAACATACTAGTGGCCATAATACTGGGGTTAATACCATTTATATGGCTTTAAATACTAACTCAATATTCCTTTATGAAAGGCATTCAGAGAAAGCAAAATGTCTTAAAGAGTGAGACATAAGAAGTAGCAAAACATTGTTATACGTAAACTCTTTATGTATACCTGGAAATAAAAAAGGTTTTACTGCGAGTGTGAACACATTTATACAAAAATGAATTAATCAGAAGGAGTACATAGAATAATCTTTGTGTTCAACAACATAGGGCTTCCTTATAAAACAACACTTACTGTTTTGTGAAGTGATCTTAATGCTTAAAAATATTTCCTTGTTTGACAAAGAAACAGGTTATTTACATTAAGTATTTCTGTAGGATCATAGGTGGAAAAACTGTCATAATACTGCAACTAACCTCCATTTTGTATGTTTACTATGTGTACAAGAGGTAGGTTTGGAGACAGTTATCGTTCATTAGAAGGCCGTTTTCTCTCTTTTGTTCTGAAATTTGAGATATAAGCTACATCCCATTATATTACTATGGCTGCAGAGTGTAATACTTTGTTATTTCTGTATGTTTTGAGAGAATGACCAAAATCATTCCAGTTGAAGTGCTTCTTTATAATTAAATGCATTTATTGTAGTGATGACGACTTTCAACAGCTGTTCTCCCTGTTAACTTCAAAAATGTGATCCAATATTACTAACCGCAGTCAACTTGATATAAATCATGTTTACATACATTATACTCTCAAATATCTACCCTTTACTCTCTTGCATCTATTTTTCTCACCTCCACTCCACTCCTAAGTCAAACACCAATTTTATCTGAATATCCATGTGCCTAGTATTTGTTTGTTTGTTTTTTCCTTTGTTTTGTTTTGTTTGTTCCCATGCACATAGAAGTGACTTCATATAGTATTTATTGGCTTTGGTCTGACTTACTGCAGTTAGAATAATGGCTTCAAGGTTCATTGCATTGTAACAAATGGAAAGATTTTTTTTTCATTTGCCTGACAAATATTTTACTGATGTAGTATATATTTATCATATCTAAGTCACATATGTGCTTTGTAAAATATATAAATATTTATATAAATTATTTTCTTCCTCACTTATCAAATCATAGACTCTTACGTGGTTCATTGTCTTCGGTATTCTCAGTCATGTTTTAATGGGCATGGTAGTGCACTTATCTTTTTGGGGTACTATTTTTATTTCCTCCTGATAAAATACAAAACAAACAAACAGACAGACACCCCAGAAGTATTGTTGCTGGATCACACGGTGTTTCCATATGATAACATTTTTAATGTATGGTATTTGCTGGAGTACTCCACCGAGGACTAGGGCATAGGACAAATGTTAGTGTAATTATTTGTCTCCCCTAACACAATGAATCTCGTCTGCTTTCCATACCATTGTGGACATTCTTTTTGAAAGTATTTTGAGTGTTCTGAGGCGATGAAGGTTAAAAAATTCTTGTCCAACTCTGTAATGCATCATTTGCAAACTGTATTCAGTGTGCAGGACAAAAAAAGTGAAGTATTCTTCCATAAGCATTTATACATTTTTATGCTCTTCTCCCACCCTCAACTGGCTCCTGCCATGGTAATCACTATGCTGTCCTCCGTGAGACTTCTTTTCCTTGATTGCTTAACATTTTTACTCTACCCACAAGTGCCTCACTGACACCTGTCAGGCTCTTCTGTAAATGTATGTGTCTGTTTCTTCTGGTTTTATTTTGTTCTTTAAATTCTGTATATGAATTAAGTCATACAGTGTGTGTCTTTTCTAAGTAGGTTGTGTCACTTACCGTAATACTCTCCATATGATCAATGTGGTAGTAATATGTAAGATCCCTTCTCTTTCATGGCTGAGTAGAATTATGTGATCTAAAAGTGCCACGGCTTGTTAACCCTACCATCTACCAGTGTGCACTTGGAGTGCTTCCAATTCGTATTTCTAGGAAATAGTGCTGCAGTGAACATAGGATTGAACATAATGATTTGATTTAGTTCTTTTTTTTCTATCTTCAAATATAGTCCCAGAATTGAAATTAATTAGTCACAAGCAACTCTCTTTATTTTTTCCGAAGGAAAACTATTTTATTTAAAAATGTTTATATTTGAGAGAATTTCAAACTTAACTAATAGGTCTCATAGATATACCTGTTGACTGTTGTTTCTAAGGAGTAAATCTAATTCTACATTTAGAATAATATAAGTACCTTCTTCCTCCTGTCACTTTCATATTACTGGGACAAGAAGGGCTACTTACCATACTCCCAAGTTCCAGATATGGTTTCTAGGACTATTCTTATTCCGGCTTTCCATTGTTGAATCTATTACAGATTTCCCCTTCGTTCCTGCTTTTCTTCCCACCCAACCCATTCACCACCATACTTGGTGTTTATCACACTCTTGTCTGTATCAATATACTAAGGATCACAGTTCCATCTTTACTATTTAGAAGGAACTCGTTACGCTTTTCACAGTGGCTGCAGCAATTTGCATTCCCAACAACCCGGAACATGTGTTCTTTTTGTGAGAACATTCTTGCAAATAGTTACTGTTTGGGGATTTTGCCTGGGCAAACAAACATTCTGACAGGTGTGAGGGACCTTTACCTAGAATAAAAACCTAATCCCTTTGTGTTGCAGGACGATGCCCAAAGACCTGAGCGACACTGGCCATGGCCATTTTTCATTTTATTTTATTTTAAAATATTTTATTTCTTTATTTTAGCAAGAAGGGAAAGGACAGAGAGACTAACAGGATCATCACCATGTGGCTGCCCCTCAACATGTCCCATACTCGTGCCCTGACCGGTAATCAAACTGGAGACATTTTGGTTCGCAGGCCAGCATTCAATACTTGAGCCATACCACTTATGGATCTTTTTCTTCTTCTTCTTCTTTTTTAATACATTATTGTTTAATTTGTGTCAGAGAGAGAGAGACAATTAGACACAGAGAGACAGAGAAAGAGGGAAAGAGAGAAACATTACATTTTTCCTACATGCCGATGCACTTATGTGTTACTTCTTTATGTACTTTAGCTAGTTATCAAACCTGTACACATAGAATATCAGGTGGCATTGTAAAGAACTGCGCTGCCAAGCGAGGGATTTAAATCCCTTTATGTATAAATTTGATTGCTGTTGCTGGTGGTATTGAATTTTAGAAGTTCTTTAAAATTTATGGATATTTATTAACCCCTTTGAGACCTACCATTGATAAATAAGCTTAATCACTCAGTGGAAGTATTTTTTCTGTAGACGATATTTTGCTCATCAAGATTTTTTGTTGTCACTTATTTCTTTGAGGAGCTATATCAAAAAGCATTGCTAAAGAAAATGCCATGGATTAACTGCCTCTCTCTTTCCTGGGTTATTGTGGACTCAAGTCTTATATTTATGTCTTTAATCCATGTTTAGTTTCTCTACTGCTCTAAATAAGACTGATGTCTAGAGTTATTGTTGCATTCATTTTTTCATTCATTCATCCAATGTCTGTCATTGGCGCCAAACAACATTACTTGGATATGTGGTCTTATCCCATTTTATGGTTTCCGCTGTTTTTCAAATATTAGCTGAACCTTAAGGCATGCGTTTATTTCTCCTTTGTCTAATTTGTTAAGTTAAACTATGTGATTGTTTCTTATTCATATTTATTAAATATTTTTCTGCTTTTCTAGGACATTTGTCTGTTATAACAGGGAAAGTTTGTTGCCTTCTCTGCCTATCCCACTCCAAACTCGCAGTAAATTCCTACTGCTGGTTTACTTGTGTGGGTGACTGATAGATGGAAATTGTTTAGTCCCTACCCCTTCTTTCCACCTTTATCCCCATGCCCATTAAACATTCATTTCCAGCCTGTACTCCATGATTCCATGCCTATGGTTCTCTTTAGGTCATTAGATCATTTGTTCATTAGATCACTATTATAGGTGGAATAACATGGTATTTGTGTTTCAGAAACTGGCTTATTTCACTTAGCATAATATCCTCCATGTCCACAATGCCCTTGAAAAATGTAGTTGCCTCTTTCTTTCTGCAGTTTAGCATACCATCGGGTAAACATAACTTTATTTATTAATCATTAGCTGAAGCGAAGTTATGCTGTATATTTGTATTGATAATTTACAGCTGACCCATGTCTGGTGCACAACTCTACACCAGTGCCACACACAAGCATCTCCCACACTTAACCCTACCACCCCTTAGCTTTGTCTCTGGGTTCATTATACATGTTCCTTGATAACACTCCCCATTCTTTCCATCATTATCCTTGTTTGCGAGCACTTATTTAGAATAATGGAAATTCTGATCCGCTTTTGTACCTATGCTTCCAGATTGTGCTTGGCCTTGGTATGATAATGTTTTTGCATATGTAATTTGTGCCCAAGGCATTATATTTCTACTCACAAAAAGAGACCAGTTGGTCAATTTGAACAGATATCTCTATTCACACCTCTACTACAATAAATGAGACAGAATTCCATTTCCATTGTATTACTGCTCAACCTATGTAAATTTTAGACTACAGGGAAATAATGTTTTCAATTGTCTTCTCACCATTACAACAATATCCAATTGTAAACCTTGTCTGCAGCGAAAAAGCAAGAAAATGCCCATGTATCCATGAAATTTTATTCATACCTGAACAGAGTATAGACTCCACAGAGAAAGGCAATAACATGATGATGAAGATGAAATAATTTGCTACAAAAACTTTGTCCTAGGGGAAGACAACACACAAAGTGGGGCAAAAAGGGAAATGAAGGAAAAGTAAAATGGGAACTCTGAAGAATGAAGAAGGAGATCATCCATCAGAAGACCAAAGGAATCAGAGGCACAACGTTTTCTCTGGTCACTCCCTCAGAACACTGCAATTATTTGAGGGACAATGGTGCCTTCAGTCCCTCCACATAGCACTGTGGGATGTTCCCCAGAGTTATCCACAGTCGCTTATTCAGAGTGCTACATGAAGCTGGGACCCAACGTTGCCTTCACACCACGGGAGAGTGTACAGCAGGATGCTGAAACGCAATGTTGTTTTCAGTCTCCCCTTCAGAACGCGGATGGTAGCTGAGATGCAATAGGGCCCTCAGTCTCAGTCAGAGTGCTTCAGGAGGTTGGGGACCGATGTCACATTCAGTCTGTCTGTCAGAGCGAAGCACAGTGAGGTGGCACAATAGCATCCTGACTCAACTCATGAGACCTCTCTGGAACCTGAGTCACAAAATTGCTTTCAGTCCTACCCTGTGACCCACTATCTTGTCTGTCTCTCCCTCGATGCATCATAGGGGGATGGGACATGTAGGTTTCTAGAGTCTCCCCAGCACAGCACTGAAGATGGTCGAGAAAATAACATGGTCTCCTAGCCCTCCATCAAACAGCTGAAGAAGGCTGAAACTATCTGGTCCTCACGTGTCCAATGAACCACGACAACATTGAGATACAATGATGTCTTACAGCCCTGAGTAGAGGCAGTGACAGTGTCTAAGGGAGAAAAAATGCTTTGAGCCTCTTCTACAGGGTGATGCAGGTGACTGAGAAGGTACTACGTCTTTAGCCCCACAACACAATTGCTGCTTAAGGCCGAACGCAAAATGTCAACCTCAGTGCCTGATCAGAGCATGGCAGCATGCTGAGCCCCAATGATGTCTTCAAACAGCAGCTGTGTGGGAGACTGAGATATAATAGTTCATTCAGTACCTCAGTCAGAATGCAGCAGAAAGCTGAACCAATGTCTTCAGTCCTGTGGTCACAGTGTTGTGATAGGCTGAGAACCAAGAGTCTCTGCAGTCCTTCCATCAGAGCTCTGCAGGAGGCTGTCTCTCATTGGGTCTACAGTACCTGCATTACAGTGCGCAGTAGTCTAAGAAACATTGTTTTCCACCCATCCATTTTCACACTGCTGGTAGTCGAGAGCCACAGATGTTTTAGGTCTCAGCATTAGAGAGCTGCAGGGGATGCAAACCTAAGTCGTCTTCAGCCACTCCATTAGAGTGCTGTATGAAGCTTAGATTGAAAAATGCCTTAATCTATCAGTCAGAGTGTTTCAGGACGCTAAAGGCCAATGATATATTTAGTCTCCCAAATGAAGCGATGAAGGAGACTGAGAAGAAATTATGTCTTCAGTCCTTCAATCACAGCAAGTCTGGAAGCTGCAATCCAACATGCCCTGAGTGTCTCCCTTAAGCACTGATTCCCTCTCTTAAGCAGTCCATCAGGCCGATGGACAGGGTCTTCAAGAGGTGGATACACAAGAGAGT